>WEKX01000496.1:22935-40784 GCA_013390025.1 Pitta sordida
CCCCCTGGGGACACCGGGAGCGGCCACAGACACCGGGAGTGACCACCAGGAGTGACCACAGACACCGGGAGTGACCCCTGGGGACACCGCGAGTGACCGCCGGGACACTGTGGGTAGTTGGGGTCTGGCGGCCGGGAGCTATGGCGCTGTAGGGGGAGACAGGGCCCCTCCCGTGACAGCCGGTAGCGTTCGGGCTGTGCTGTGAGCACTCGGGCACTGCTGTGTCACACACACCCATCCGCGGGGCTGTCCGGGCACTGCTGTGTCACACACACCCATCCGCGGGGCTGTCCGGGAGCTGCTGTGTCACACACACCCATCCCCGGGGCTGTCCGGGAGCTGCTGTGTCACACACACCCATCCCCGGGGCTGTCCGGGAGCTGCTGTGTCACACACACCCATCCCCGGGGCTGTCCGGGAGCTGCTGTGTCACACACACCCATCCCCGGGGCTGTCCGGGAGCTGCTGTGTCACACACACCCATCCCCGGGGCTGTCCGGGAGCTGCTGTGTCACACACACCCATCCCCGGGGCTGTCCGGGAGCTGCTGTGTCACACACCCCCATCCCCGGGGCTGTCCGGGAGCTGCTGTGTCACACACACCCATCCCCGGGGCTGTCCGGGAGCTGCCGGCCCCAGCGGCCTGGCCTTGGCCGCCGCCTCCTTCCTGAGCCGCGGGAGGCGACAGGCGGTGCCGAAAGCCGGGAATCGTGACCCTGCGTGGGAAATCGGGGATAAATCGCCCGAGACCTCGGAGGGGATTTCGGGAATCGGGAATTCGCCTGGACGGGTGAAGGGCGGTGGGTGCGGCTGGGCCAGCCCGGCGGGGAGGATGGAAGCCCTTGTGAAGGTTCGTGTCTCCATTGCATAAGCAGGGGGGGATTGAGTGCAGGCCCAAAGGTTTTACTCTCGCCGTTGCGAGGCTTTTACAAATTGGGGTCATTGACCAGCCGGCGGATATTCTCCACCCAGAGGTGCGGGATGTTATTTATCCCACAGGAGACAATGTCCTCGGCTTGCGGGAATAATCTTTTAAGCCGTGGGGGAAAGTCGTGCAGGGCCTGCAGAAGGGCCGTACAAGAGCAGGAGACCCGGAGGGCGGCGAAGGATTGTTTGTTGGCCACCCCGAAACTGGGAGTGGGGGCAGCCACGCAACACTCCGCCCTGCCCAGACGGTCACGATTGTGCAGAGCCTGAAGATCTGCGAGAGGGCGATGGGCCCCCTCCAGCCCCCGAACCCCGATCCGCCCGTGGGAACGAGCAAAACCTTTCTGGGGTGGGTGGGCCGAGAAGGCAGAGTCTGAGGAGGTTTGGGCGAGACCATCGACCTGTGCGCCCCAAAAATGGCGCCGAGCACTGAGGGGGAAGGCGGGGGGGGGAATACCTCCGGTGGATACAGGGAGGAGGTGCTGGAACTGAACCGGCGCCTGCAAATGTGAAGGGGAGGAGAACGAGAAGGAGAAGGGCGGTGGAGGATGTACAAGGGATCGCTAAAGCAATTGCGGACCAAGGGCATGATTTGGCCGTGGTCTCCACCCTCATAGACGGTGTTTTTGGGGGAGACGACGTGCTCCCGTTCGAGATAAAACAAGCTTGTAGGCTGATCTTTGATGGGGCAGGGATCATTGGACACCCCGGTGGCAGGAGAGGACGATAAGGGTCCTGTCTCCACCTGGGAGTGGGGTGGGCTGCGCTGTTTCTGTGTGGTTTTAATTCTGGGGCTCGTAACGCCGTCCAGTGGCTTGTATGAGCATCAGCCGTGTGAATAAGATGGGAGGATCAAAAGATATTACAAAAAATTGTCACCCCGGGTCCCCCCAGCTTTCGAGCATAACTCTGTGATCCAGCCCCCATAACCTCTTGTTTGAGCCAGAAAATGTATTCTATGTGTCCCAGTTCTATGAGCTCAAATGAGCCAAAAAAAGAACCCTCCCTAATTGCCCGACAAGCCATTTTTGGATGTGTTGGAGGCCACCTTTCAGTCGCTGAATCAGTCAAACCCGAACCTTACAAGCCCTTGTGGGTTATGTCAGGATGTGTATCCCCCCTTCTATGAGGGCATTGCCCTCAACGTTTCTTTTAACTCTTCATCAGACAGCAATCCAACCCAGTGCAGGTGGGACACAGCACGGAAAGGAATTACCCTGAGCCAGGTAATTCCTGGCGTGTGTTTTGGTGACAGCACCCTGGCACGCTGGGATAACGCCGTTTGTGCCAGAACCGTTGCAGTGAATAGAGATCCCCACAAATGTGGATCTGTCACCAATCGGGGGGAACCCCCTGTGTGTCCCTTGAACTTTTTAATGACTCTGCTGACTGTTGTGTACAAATTTTCATTGTTCCCAAGGTCCCGTACCACCCAGAAGAAGAGATGTGCTGTCATTGGGGAGAAGCTGACAACAGACCTCAGAGAAAGAGAAGTACTGACAGCGGTGACGATAGCCACACTGCTTGGTCTGGGAGAAGCCGGCACGGGAGTGACATTGCACACCCAGGTCATATAACGCTGTGTCACATACCAGTAAAGGCCATTTGCTGTCCACCACGTTGGTGTCTGTGAGCTGATGACCTGAGCAGCCTGGGCTTGGCCGCCGTGTCGTTGCTGAACCAGGTTGCCACGCCTCCAACAGGCAACAGGACACTGGGATTGACCACTGGGAACGACCACAGAGATACTGGGAGTGACCAGAGACACCAGGAGTGACCCCTGGGGACACTGGGATTGACCACCGGGAGCAGCCGGAGTGACCCCCGGGACACAGAGTGACCCCTGGGACACTGGGATTGACCACCGGGACACTGAGAGTGACCCCCGGGACTGGCCCCCAGGACAGGCAGGACTAACACCGGGGACAGCGCTGGGGACACCGGGGCTGTCCAACGGGACCGTCGAGCCCCGCCACCAACCCGGACCAGGCCTGGGGACAGCCGTGACTGACCCAGGCCGGGCTGGTGGCCCTGAGGGCTCCATGGCTGTCGCGGCCGTCGCTGAGGCCCGGCTCTGCGGGAACTGGTAAGGCCGCCTTAAACCGGGACAGAGCTCCTTGCAATGCCGGGAGTAGCCTGTTAAACCGGGACAGAGCTCCTTGGAATGCCGGGAATAGCGGGGATCCAGTGCCGGTGCTGGTTTTACCTTCTCAGGGTTCCTCAAACCCCACCATTCCCGGTTTTCCTTCCCGTGCCTCAGGAATACAAAAATAGAAGTGGTGGTGTCGTGGAGGTTTTTTCTCCCAGACTCCCTCCCGGGGTGGGGCACAAACACAAACAGCTGAAGAAATGCATCGGAACCCAAAGGGTTTCTGGCAACATGAGCCGGGTTTGTTTGGTCTGTGCAGGTCAGACGCTGCTCTTGGACTTTGTTCCTTGTTTTTTCCCCCCAGGCTTTTGGCTGCCTGGGATCTGCACAGATGAAACAGGAGGTTCTGAAGTTCGGATGGGGGTTTGCGGGGCTGATTTTTTTTTAGAGGGAGGGTGAGGGATCCATCCAGAAATGCTGGAAGGGCTGAGCTCCTGGTGCCTGAGTTCTTCCTGGTCCTTTTTGTTTGGTCCTTTCCTGTCCTCAAGACAGGAAAATGGGCATCTTAGAAATAAAAGCTGGGGAATTTTGGGGTGCAGAGCAGTGGAGTTTCTGCTGGGGTTCCAACCTTGGGTAGTGGAAGGTGTCCCTAGAACAGGATGAGCTTTAAGGTCCCTCCCAACCCAAACCATTCCCTGATTCCATCATTGCCTGAACAGTTCTGGCCTGGCAGGATCCGTTGGTTACTTTTTTCCCAAGCAAAGGAACATTTCTCTCCTCGGGTTGGTTTATTAACTTGTACCTGTTGATAAGTTGGTTGTGCCGCGTGGTTTGCCTTTCACACAAGGAAATAAATCCAGTGGTGCAGCGTGACTCGAGTGCTCAACACACCAACATCCCCCTGTGCAGGAGCCTCGAGGCCTGGAGCTCCTCACTTCAAACCAGGAATTCACTGAAACCTTCCTTAACGTTATTATTTTTAATTGCTGCCAGTGTGTTCCTGCCCAGTGACCTCCACGGCTTTGACTTTCCCCACAGCAAAAAGGACATTCCTGCGGTGAATTTCATCACCCACGAAATCCACTGCCGCAGGAACATCGAGATCTGCAGCTTCTGCCAGGACTCCATCCCCAAGTCTGAGATGAAGAACCACATTGAGTCCGAGCACGTGCAGGTGAGGGACACATTCCCCCCCCTCTGGAATTGCTGCTTTCCCTGGCAATTAACCTAACGAGGCCTCTTTGCTGCAGGTGACCTGCGAGTGCAGGATGAAGGTTGAGAACAGTCTCCTGAAGGATCACCAGGTTGGAGGAGTTTATTAATATTATTAATGTGGTGATTCCAGGGCTGGAATTCCAGCATCCTTGGAATGAGTGTTACTTCCTGAAGTCCCTCTGGGAGAAGAGTCTGGAAACTGCCTTAAAATGCTGGAGCCACTCGGGCTCTTCATATCAAGATCTCTGTGATAATTGTTAATTTTTTTTCCCTTATTAGTGATTAAGACCAAAAATTGCTTTTTCACAACGTGAATAAATTGTCTGGTTTTCATTCCTTTCCCACTCCATGTTCCTGCCTCTGCTGCAGTCACTGACTTTGAGCGACTGTGTGGGTTTTAATAACTCGTTCCATCCGAAGAGGCTTTAAAAATAGCCCCTAAAACAACCTAAAATGGGACACAGTGGGATTTTCTGGGGTCGGAATCCACGTGGCTGCTGTCACAGCCAATCTCGTCGTGAATGTCACTCCCTTCCCTTCCCGGGGGCTCATGGAAAGGCACCAAGGGAGAAAAAGGCTTTTCCTGGGAAATCTGGCCACTTCTAAACCCTGGGAGCAGCTTGTCCTGCCCCTTGGTGTGGGGAGCTTTCAGCTTTGGGAACCAAAGAATGAGTGATTTTTGCAGCACCTGCAGTTCTCACATGGATTTTATCTCTTTTTAACCCCTTTTGGAAGGGGGTTAAAGATGTATTTTACCTCTTTTTAGCCTCTTTCAAAGAGCAGCTTGGCTGTGGGTCAGTGTGGGGTGAAGAACATTTACGAGCAGTTGTTGCTGAGTGGGAACTGAGGTGTGTGTTCCCTCCAGAACAAACACCCTCCAGAGCTGTGTAGCCTCTGGAATGTCCTTGAATTTCAGGTCTGGATCCACCTTCCACGCCCCGAGGTGAAGGGGAATTGCACTTTTCACCCCATTTGGGGTTTCTAGAGGAGCTCCACACGTTTTTTTCCTGCATTTCTCCTCCCAGCCAGGCTTTGGGGGCCCAGGGCCTCATTCCAGGTGGGAAGAGCCAACGGGTGGGGGTGTTTTCCAGGCGTCGGCGTGTCCCCTGCGGCCCGTCCTGTGCCGGTTCTGTGACATCCAGCTGCCTTTCAACAAACTGCCGGAGCACGAGCTGTTCTGCGGGGCCAGGACCGAGCTCTGCCGGGGCTGTGGCCGCAATGTCCTGCTCAGGGACCTGAGGGAACATCCCAGGAGCTGCGGGAGAGAGGAGCCCCCCCGAGGGAGCAGAGCTGGGAACCTGGGAAGCCGCGGAGGAAGGAGGGACCCGCCTGGAGCAGGTGACAAAGAGGGGGGGGAAAAAGGGGGAAAAGCTGGGAGGGGAAAACAGGAGCAAAGGCTCAGCAGCTCAGAGGGATCAAAGGCAGGAATAACTGGGTGGGAAGTGCTGAATTCCAGGAGTGTCCTCTGTCCAGAGGGAAGTGCCAGGGCAGGTTCAGCGTTCTCCTGAATTGACAGTGTTTTATCTTCTGAAGGATTGGAGCTGGAGCAGCTGGACAGACCTGAGATCCCTCCTTCCTCACTTCCTGAAGAGTGGAATGCTGAGTTAGACTATGTGTTGGCCCTGAGCCTGCAGGATGAGAACAGCCCCCCCCAGAACACTGCAGATGAAATTCCCGGGGATTTTTGGGAATATGACCACCCCGGGGAGACACAGTGGGAAAACACCTCCTGGGACTCTCCAGGCTCTTTTGGCACCTCAAACCACAGGAAAAGTAAGTGGAAATGGGGGGGGGGCGATTTTCCTTAAATCTGAGGGAAGGGAGAAGGAAGGATTGGAATTGGAATGTTAAAGATGGTTTAAGTGTCTTAAAATGTCAAAATTCGGCTCTTTAGACTCTTCCTAAAGCAGAGCAAGGGAAGAAGAAATGGAAGCTGTGGGGGGAGCCCAAGCACCAGGGAGGGAACAATGTTCTCATGGGAGTTAAACAGGATGGAGGAAGGAGGATTTGGGGGAGAACAGCTCCTTCCAAGAGGAGAAGTGGCACTGGAGGGTTCAGTGGAGGCAGGAGGAGCTGTTTTGATGGAGTCAGAGACTGGAGGAACTTTTCCTCTGGCACAGGCCAGAGCCTGGTGCCCAGGAATTCTGAGAAGTCATCCCAGCTGCTCCAGGGTGTCCCCAACAGAGGCTCCAACGTTTCCTTTGCAGACCCAGAGGTCACCATGTTGCCCTGTGAGTTTTGTGAGGAGCTCTGCCCTGCTGAGGAGCTGATCCTTCACCAGGTTTGGGACTCCCCGTGTCCCCGGGAAGGGGGTGTTGGGCACGGTGACAACTGTGAGAGCTTCCCCAAGGAACTCATCAGCAAAGGTGGCTTTTCCGTGTTTTTTGTGTTGCAGACGGGGTGTAACCCAGCAAGTGCCTTTGCTTCCTTCAGCAAAAGCAGCTCCTCTCCAAACCCACGGGAACACAGGGATGGGGTTGGGTCCAACAGCTGGAGGACTCTCCCTTCTCCCCAGCCCCAGGCTGGCCAGGCAGAAGGAGACATCATGATTCCATGTGAATTTTGTGGCATCCAGCTGGAGGAGGAGATTCTCTTCCATCATCAGGTACTGGACGGGATGGGATCTGTCGGGTCACATCCTCAGGAACCCTGAGGGCTCTTGGGGACGTTCCAGGAATTCAAGGACCTGCCCCTGAGCCGGAGCTTCCCAAACAAACCTCTGGGGTGGAGCTGGAGGGTGGGGCCAGGCTGAGGCTCTTGCTGAAAAGCACCGGATTATTTTAAAGCTCTTGTGACAAAAACGGAACAAAAGAGGCTGAAATTGCACAACTGAAATGTTTGAGTCACGCAGAAAGCGATGTGGAAAGAAAGGGAGTGGGGAGAGGAGCACGAGGGTGAAACTGTGGGTGGGAGAGGAAGCAGAGAACATGCCGGGGAGGGGCCTGCACAGGAGGAGTCCTTGGAATCTGCTGCTCTTACAAGACTGGGAAACGCTGAGCTTGTTCCTTTCTGTGCCAGGGCTCTTTCCCGTTCTTAGTCTCCACTTTGGGGGTTTGTCCTGGGTCTTTCCTCGGGCACAGCAAATGCAGGATTAATAGAAATGAGAGTTGATGAAATCTCATGGATTATTATGGAATCATGGAATGCTTTGGGTTCGAGGGACCTTAAAGCCCATCTCATTCCACACCTTCCACTCCCCGGGGTGTTCCCAGCCCTGGCCATGGCAGGGGAACGGAACCCGATGGGCTTTGAGGTCCCTTTCCACCCAAACCCTTCTGGGCCTCCCACTCCCATCGCTGCTCCCAGGGGGTGTTTCCCGCTCCCATCCCTGTTCCCCGGGGGATGTTTCCCAGGAATACGCTGAGCTGGGCTGTGAGCAGTGCTGTGTGTGTTGTGCTGCAGCACTACTGTGACCTGCGTCCTGCCAGCCCCGCGCGCCGGGACAGCCGCGAGTCGCCGGAGCTGCGGCGCCGGAGCCGCCACCAAGGTGTGGGCACAGCCCAGTCCCTTCCCCACGTGTGCCCAGTTCTGTTCTGCCCCTCCTGCTCACCTCCCTGTCCTGTCCTGTCCTTGCAGGGGATGTTCCTCCTCGGCACACGGAAGGGTTTGGGCAGCCGGGGCCGGGCGGCCCTTCCCGAGGGCCCAGGCTGAGGAGCGACGTGGCCAACACCAGGAACGCGCCGGTGCCCTGTCCCCAGAGAGCCAGCGACATCCCCAGAGCACGGGGGAAGCCCAGGAAGGGCAGCGGGAGCGAGGGGAGAGCCAAGGGCAGAGGAGCAGGAGAAGCTGCAGGGGGGACAACGCCCCGAGCGAGACCCGCTCAGCATTTCCCTGGAGAATCCTTCTCCCGCTGCTCCGGGAGCTCGGCAGCCCAGCCAAGGTACTGCCTTTGCCTTCCTGCCCTTCCCCTTCCTTGGGCTGCACATCAGCTGCGGTCCCAGCCTGCTCTAGAGGCTTTCACATCCCCTCAGTTGGATTTGGCTGGGGCTTGTCTGAGTTTCAAACAGCAAATCTATAGAGTTTTACCTCAAAAATCACATGGACAAACTGAGCATGGGGATAAAACGCAGGATAAGCCCTGGTGTCCTTGTCCTTGGCTCTGCTCTCACCTGGGCACAGGAGCTGCTGCTCTTACAGAAATCCCTGTCAGTGCTTCTCCCTGTCCCGTTTCTCCAGCGGCAGCAGCAGGAGCGCTGGGATGGGGATTCTCCCTCTCACCGTGTCCCTGTTGCTCTCCCCCAGCCCCGCAGGGAGGAGCCCCGGGCAGCAGGACGGGCAGGGCCGGCGCAGGAGCTCCAAGGTGAGGAGCAGGAGGGACAGGGAGGGAGGTGGGCAGGGAAGGCAGGACAGGCCCTGGGCCTGACCCCTTGGGGTGGTTTTTCCAGGACAAGGAGCTGATTCTCCTGTTCCACGGAGCTTTTTCTTCCTACCCAGTAATACTTGAAAAGAGTATTTTTCATTCTTTTCCCCCTAAAGGCAAAAGGCCAGAACCCAGCAGCCGGATCCCCGGAGGAATGAGTCCTGACTTACAGGATGGATCTCTCAGCCCGTTCCTGTGCTCTGTCCCACCCCTTGGCCCAAGCACAAGTGAATTTTTAGGCAGTGCCCGTTTTCTAAATACATATTTTTGATCTGTGAGAGCTTTTTAAGTCTGTGACAGCCTCGAGTTCCTCCCTGCCCGGGATCTGTGTCCTGGCACAGGATTTGTGCCAGCCTGAGCTCCCAGGTGCTGCCCCACGCTGAGCAGGACTGGGGGGGGGTCACTGCTCAAACGCTTCTCTTCGCTGCATTATCCCTGTTTTATAAAGTTCTTTGGAATAAAGTTTATCCAACACTGTCCCAAGTGTCCTGTGAACCCTCCCCGGGGGCATTTCTCGTTCCAGCCTTACCTGGGGCCGTGGTCTTTGCTCCTGGAGCTTTGGGAAGAGGCGACGGCAGAGCTGCAGCAGGTCACTGGGGAGCCTAATGAAGGGGTGCAGCAGATGGCATTAGCAGGGCTAATTAGCCACTCACCCTTTGGGCAGGATCATTAGCAAGGGCTCCTCTCCATCCCGGGCAGAGATTAACGAGGGCCGGAGGGATCTTCCTCCTAAAAATAAAGACATTTTACAGATGCTCCCACCAAAGGTGTTTATTTATAGAAGAAAAGCAGAGTAAAGGTATTTAAGAACACGCCTGGGGAGAGCAGGGACTGGGAGGGATAACGGGATGCCCGGGGTCAGGAATCATTAGCAGGACAAGTAACTAATTACTGTGGATGAGGAACGTGCCAGTGGCTCCAAGGAAGAGAAGGCTCAGCAGTGGCTGCACTCGCGTTCCCTCTGGAACAAACCCCGGCGTTTTGTTCCTAAAAGTGGGATTGAAAGAGAGAACCTGCAGCTCCTTTCCTCCCCCTCCTCCCTTTGGCAGCCCCAAAGAAAGACACAGAGGAGCAGAGGGATGTTAAGAATGTCCTTTATGCAGGTGTACACTCGATGGCCAAGAGCACTTACAGGTTAATGCCGTGTACGGAACCGAGGTGGACACACACCAAGCTAGAACTAATACCCAGCTCCAGAGTTGGTTTTTTTTTTTTTTTCCCATGGTTTAGTATAATTTTTACATTCTGAATGAATATATATTAAAAAAAATAATAATCATCATCATCATCACAAACCAATCTTTGCTTTGACAAACAAGCCTAGTACAGACAATGTCAAGTTCATTTAAAGCACGAGGAATTAAGGATGATTAGAAAAGCTTGAATCAAAAGGCCATTTTTGAGCTGCAGCCCCCGGGTCGCAGCACTTCCTTCCCAGGAGCGTGAAATTAAAAAAACCAAACAAACAACCCCCCAGAAAACCCCCACAGCTCCTTTTCCTGGGGGGGGGCTCATCCCGTTCTCCAGGCCAAACCCAAGTGGATGGAGTTGGTTCTTGGTGTGACATTTGTCCTGTCGAAGGAGCTCCGCTCACACCCCCCGGTGCGAACGGCAGCGACCAAGAGTCTGTGGTTTGTCATCATAAATAATTTCATTGCAATAAATACGGATCAAGTAACTTCTCCAGCACGTCTGGGATGTGCCTCCCCGGGAGCACAGACGGTAGCAGCAGTTTCTTTGCTCACAGCTGGGACCGGAGCCTCGGGGAACGTCGGCATTCCGAGCTCCGGAAACTTCCACGGGGCCTTTCCAGGGGATTGGAACCCAACCCAGCCCGAGCTGAGCTGGTGTCCCTGTGTTCCCCCACGGCACCTTTGGGAACAAACCGGCTCCGAGCCGCTCCTTCGGCTCCGTTGTCCTTTGTCTGTTGTGAACTCCGAGTGGTTTCTGAGCTACATCGACGCTTCCACCAGGACACGGACGAGACTGGAGAGTAAATATTGTTCCTCCACGGAGAGGGGGATACGCAATGGGAGGGGAACAGCTTCCTAACCACGGCTTGGGAGACGACCTACGACGGCGGCACACGCTGCACTCACTCACACACCCAGGGCACTCACCCGTCCCAATATTCACAGTAATGTACAATAAATACAGCGACATTCCCGGGAGCACCGACGGGCCGAGCCCTGCTCTGCACACACCGAGGGCAGTCACAGCCCATCCGGACATTCCCGGGCGCAGGAACGGCTCCGTGGCACAGGCAGATTCCAGGGCCGTGTTTTCCTCAGAATTCCAAGTGCTCAGCAAAGCAGCAGCACCCAGGGAACCCCTGGGACTGACACCAGTGAGGGGCTGCTCCGGAGCACCCAAACCGCAGCTCACAAAGTCCAGTTATTCCCCCTCCGCCGTCCACACAAACCAGAACCTTTCTCCTCCTGCCTCGTCCTCCTGCCGGGTGTCACATTTTTAGGATAATTTGCTCTTAGATCAAAAGGGGTTTTGAGTACAAAAATGAGCCTGAGCACAGCCCGGTTGTTCGGAAAGCTCGTTGGGATAAATGGGATGAGGCTGGAGTTGGGCTGTGGGATCGTCCACCCTTCGGAGAGACGCCGGTTTGTGCTGCTGAGATTTTCCTGACGAGCTGTTCTTTTGCTGCCGAGCAAAGCTGACACTGCAGAACATCCAGGGCAGAACCCAAGGGAATTACAGCCCTTTCACTGTTCTATCAGAAATCTCCCCCCAGAGTGTTGAGCTGAGCCCCAGATTCGGTGGCAGCCCCCGTGGGTGTGCTCAGACATTTACAAAATTTAAAAGGAAGTGGTGGAAAAGGTGGGCGTGAGGTTTGGGAGTGAAGTTCCTGCTCCAAACCTCAAGCGAGTGCCACAAATCCTGCCCTTGACACAGCAGTGCCCGTGCTCTCCTCTGCCAGTGCAGTGATTCCCTCCCCGCACCCAAACTTGCCATTTTTGTACTCAGAAACGATCCACGAGCCTTCCCGACCTCGGAACGCCCTCCCTCGCTGCTGTGTTTGCCAGGGAAGCTCGTTCTGGATCCCAAAGTCAGAAATGTACAATGTTGGAAGGGTTGGGTTTTTTTCCCCCCAATTAAATTATACACAAACCGCTCCTTTACTAAACTATCCTACAAATATTCCACAAACAAGGCAGCAAAAGAACCAGTCCACCACAAAGTCTACAAATACAAAAGGGAACTCCTTCCGGGAATTAACTGGAACGGGAACGAAGGTTCAGGAAATAAATTAACCTCCAGCTCGTCGGGCGGGAGGTGGCGGGTGAGAAGTGGAGTCGGGACACGGCGGAGGCGCCTCTGGGGACCCTCCTCCTCCTCCTCCTCGTCCCCTCAGCCGCTCAGAGGGTCCTCCCGGTAGTGGATGGCGTAGCGGAGCTTCTCCAGCATGATGTCCAGGGAGGAGTATTGGGGGAGCTTGATCATGAACATGCACGTCTCCACACGGATGTACCGCGAGTCCGGAGAGCCTGCGGGGAGAGGGAAGGGAAAAGGTGGGAGAGGGAAGGGGAAAGGGAAGGGGAAAGGGTGGGAGAGTCAGTGGAAAAGGGGTGGGAGAGGGAAAGGGAAAGGAGTGGGAGAGACAGCAGAAAAGGGGTGGAGGAGTCAATGGAAAAGGAGTGAGAGAGACAATGGAAAAGGGGTGGGAGAGGGAACGGGAAGGGGGAGGGAGAGGCAGTGGGAAGGGGGAGGGAGACATCCAACCCTTTTCTCCTTGTCCCAGAGCTGTTCCTCCCCCACAGCCCTTCCTGAGGGTATCAAACTCAAATCCCTGCCTGGTGTGGATCTTTGGAATCTTAAATGTTCCTGTGCTGCTCCATCAGGCCTCAGGTCCATGTTTTCCCGATTGCCAAACATTTTAACAGCACAGGAATAAATACCAAAGTCTCTCAGGGTTCTCTGGAGGGTGAAGTTTTAAGGATCATTGAATCCCAGAATGGTTTGGAAAAGGCTTTAAAGCTCATCCAGTTCCACCCTCCTGCCATGGGGAGGGAAACTTCCACTTCAACCAGAGTTCAAGTTCCAGTTAAATCCTATTTTCATATAGTTTAAACCCAAATCCTCTCTTCTCATTTACACCCGTAACTCCCTGACTCTCTTGTGCACTAAATATGAGTTTAAATGACATCAAGGGGGACTGAGAGCTGGAACTGTGGCACCAGAGGAACCAACTCTCTTTGGGACAAGGGACAGCCCAGGCCCCCCCTGTACCTGCAGCACCGTCGGGGGGGGCGATTTTCATGGGGTAGGGGGGCACGTGGGCGGTGTCGGGGCCGCCGTCCTTGCAGGGGCAGGTGAAGGGGATCCTCTCCTGGTTACAGGCGAACTTGATGAACTTGCACAGCTCCTCCTGCGTGAACATCTCCAGGGCGCTCCAGAAGAACTCGATGTGCTGGTCTGTCTCCATCAGCCCCACCTGGTACATGGTGTGTGCCTGAGGGGACACAAGGGACACGTCCACTGCTGCCCTCCTGGTTCCTGCTGCACTTGGAATGGGTAAGACCAAGAAAACAGGGATGGAAATAAGGAATTGGCTTTTAAATCTCTCTGGGACGAGTCCTGCTCCCATTATCTCCTGAATCCAGTGAAACCTTTAAAAACTTCCCTGGGGGTAAAAAGGGGGTGACCCAGCACAGGCCAGAGCTGCCCAGGGGTGTCCTGGCTGCATCACGAGCACAAGATCCCCCCCAGATCCTGGAGGATCCTCCTCTCCGAGACAACGGGGGAGTTTGGCCACAGCCGCCCTCCTTCCCACCTTGAGGAATTCCAGGTTGATGTAGGGAAGGCCGCAGGTCCTGAGCTCCATCTCCAGGGGGGTGAGCGTGGTGAGGAGCTGCAGGGGGATGATGGAGCCCAGCCCAGCCCTCACTGCCGTCATGCACTCGGGGCTCTGCAGCTCCCGCAGCCGCAGGCTCCGGATGGCGGCCGCGTACACGTCCTTGTTCTCCCACCTGCAGGGGCACACACGGCCAGGGGTGAGGAGGGAACGCTGCAGGAGCCCTCTGCAGACAGCAGGCAGCTCTTTGCATCCCAGTGCTTCCCAGTTTGATTCCACTCTCCCAGCTGTGGCTGTTCCCTGGAGCCGATTCCAGCCCTGCTCCTCGTCTCACTGTTTCTCCCACCAGCCAACTTCCTTGCTCCTCCTGCCAACTTCCCACAGAGCCCTCCCAGCTCACTCCAGCCCTCAGCTTGTTCCCAAAGCCCCTCTGGAGAGGCCTGGAGAACCATCCCAGAGATGGTTCTTTGTGCCAGGCCGTGCCCAGGGGTGCCCCTTACCCCACGGGGATGTGCCTCCCCCTGGGGCACAGCTCCACCTCGTCCCCAGTCATGGTCAGGTAGGTGAACTTGCAGCAGGGTTTGTTGGGGCAGTCAGGACTCTCCATGGCCAGATGTTGGGAAGCAATTTCTGCACAAAGAGCTTCCAGTTCTGTCTCATCGTTGATCTGCCGGGAAACAAGGACAGGGTGAGCAGCAGTGCAGGGGCTCATTCCAAGACAATTCACTCCCACAGTGGGATCCAGGGGTTGCTTTGGTCTGGTTTAGCAATTCCACATCCCACCCTGCTCCCATGAAAACCACCTTCCAGCACGGAGCCACCACCGTGGAGGGACGGCAGGTGCAGGAGAAACGTGCTGCAGGAATCCTGGGGAAAAGGAGGGGAAAAGAGGGGGGGGGAAAGGGACTTACATTCTCAAACTTTTTGACGTAGTTGTAGGTGAGGATGTCAGCTTCCTGCAGATCCACGTCAGGATCCAGGGGCTCTCCCACCAGCGCCTTCCAGAAGGAGGGCAGGAGGTCGAGGGGCAGAGGAACGTCGGCTCGGATGGCAATTCCCAGGAGCTGCCCGAAGAAATGGAACAGCTGCTCCTCGGCGTAGGTGATGGGGCTGGGAGTGAGGATGTACTTCCCCTGGGGAAAAACAGGGAACAGGAGTCAAGGGGGAGCCCTGAGGCAGGAAGGGGTTGGCTCCAGGAGGATCTGCTGAGCATGGGAAGGAGCCTGGGATTTATCCACATCCCTTCATCATCCCTCCAACATCAAACCAACACCGTTGTTGGGTGGTTTGGTATCTCAGCCTTGCAGCTGTGGGATGTTTCTGGAATATAGCCTTGGCATTTGCAGAGCCAGGTTTGCTCCAAGGTGGTCTGAGGCTGAGGGAATGACCTGGTGAATATTCCCAAGAAGGAATGATACCTCAGCTCCTGAGAATTCTTTGGCTTGATCTGCTTTCTACAGAACATCCACTGCACAAAACTGGACACCAGATAAGCACTGGAGCATCTTATTTTACTGGGAATGTGACTGACCTTCCTGGGGACATTCCTGGGCTTCACCAGCCTGGGGAACCAAACCACTGAACCCCCTTCGCTCCCAACTCTGTCCAGGGCTCTTAATTCTGCCACAATTTGCATTTTAATGACGTGGCTCCTTCTCCAAGAGCCTGTAGCACCACCTGAGGTGCAGCAGGGATTCCCCAACAGCCACTCCCAGCTCCCCTGGGATGTGGGATCTGCAGGGAGGGAGGGGCTGTTGATCTGAGGCCTCTCTCTGTCCCCTCCCTACCCAAACCAGAGCAAAACCACCTCGTTTTTGGCCCCGAGATCTCCCACCTTGTTCTTGTTGACAGCAGAGCTGGGGCACAGCAGCAGCAGGGAGAGTGAGGAGCTCTGCAGCTCTTTGCACACTTGCCACAGGAAGTGACGGAAAGACCCACCTGGAAAGGAGATAAAAATGATAAAAACTGTGTGTTTGGGGCTCTCTGGCTCCCTGTTCCCTCCTGGAACTCCGACAAGGAGATCAATCAGCACAGAAAACATGGATTTGGGGGGCAGGTACAGGCTGGATATCCCAGCAATAATTGAACAGCTCTGCAAAGCTCAATTTCCTTGTGTTTGAACAATTCTCCTGGAAATACAGCCCATGGCAGCAGGAAAACACAGCCAGAGGGCAGGAACTGGAACTGGATGTTGTCTGGTTTAAATTCCTGACTTTCTAAGAGGGTAGGTGTTGTTTTGGGTGCAATTTGGTTTAACAAGAATTATATCATCAAATCCCATTGTTATTCTGAGAAAATAACAGGGACAGATCCTGTTCCACACATTCCACTCCCTTGGAATGGTTCTGGGGAGGGGGAGAAAAGAGACACTGGACTGATGTGAATTGGGGTAAACTGAAGGAGAATGAAGCCTTTAGGAAGGATGAAGTGTGGCCTGACTTCAGCTTGGCTGCCCCTGGGAGTGGAGGGAGGAGAAAGGGGTGACAGAATCCATGGATCTGACTAGTGAGCAAGAGAACACCTGACACTGTCCAGGGAAAAACCTACACTCCAAAGAAACACCCATTCCCATCCTGAATCCCTGGGAATTCCCTGGGATCAGCCTGCCCAGCTCTTCACAGGGACAGAGGGCGCTGGGAGACCCACTTTGGGCCAGAGACGCCCTTTATCATCTCCCAGGGCACACAGAGCCCACGAGGAGCCGGATCCAGAAGGACATTCCCACCCTTCCCACACCCCAGGGAGGGTGAAAAGTCCGTCTGGGCTGAGGCAGGACTCACTGGTGCCATGGACCTCCTCGCCCGTGAAGCGGATGTTGAAGGCGTAGGTGGGGTCCCCTCCGCTGGCCAGTTTGACACAGAGCTGGGAGGAGGGGACGCAGCTCAGCTGCCGCGCCGCCTGGCAGAAGTAGGAGTTCTCCGAGGGCCGGATCTCCCCTGGGGGAACACACGGGGGAAAATCAACCCCCTGCCACGCTCACGGTGCCAAGCAGCAGCTGAGCAGGTGGGATTCGGGCAGGGTTTGTGTGTGTCCTGTACCTCCCACGATTTCCAGGGGGTCCAGGGTGATCTCGGGGGCGGCGTGGTCGGCCGTTCTCTGCACGGTGGCGTTGAGGACTCTGTTCATCACAGTCACTTTTGTGTCGTAAAAGATTAAACCTGAAGGAACAAACACGTTTCAGGGCGGCTCATTTATCCTTCCACAACCTTCCTGTCTGAAACTCTCCAGGGGGCAACAGCAGAACAATGATTTCCCCTTCGTTAGGGAGGTAAGACGTGGCTAATCCACGACCCCTGTGGGTTCTGTTTCACAGAATTCCGGAATGGTTTGGGTTGGAAGGACCTTAAATCCCACCCAGCCATGGGCAGGGGCACCTTCCAGCAGCCCAGGCTGCTCCAAGCCCTGCCCAGCCTGGAGCATTTGTTTCATATTTTCTGGAATAAGTCCATTGGGACAGAACACGGATGAAGACAATTCCAGTGTTCCATAAATAGATCCCCGCAACTCCACCACAATCCCTGTAAATA
This sequence comes from Pitta sordida, assembly GCA_013390025.1. Taxonomy (NCBI): domain Eukaryota; kingdom Metazoa; phylum Chordata; class Aves; order Passeriformes; family Pittidae; genus Pitta; species Pitta sordida. The sequence goes on from WEKX01000496.1 coordinate 39,861, forward strand.
GAAACACTCTGCAAACAGTTTGCAGGAATCTGAGATGTTTTGACAGTAAAGCTGTGGGCTGTGACACTGCCTCAAAAATACATCTAATATCTCCCACGAGAGAAACCTCAGAACACCCATCACATCCCCACGCTGGTTTACAAAGGTTTTTTTTTTTTTCCAACCAGGCCAATGAAGAATCCCACGTTAACACAGACACCTCTGGAGAGTTCTGCATCATCTCCAGAAAACAAACTCAGTGCCACGACCCAAACCTTGGGGTTGTTCGTTGTCTAATTGTACAAACTGCATGAAATGCTGATGCATGATAAATACCCTCATGATCTCCCTGATTCCACAGCCCTGGGACTTTCACCTGCTGTCCAGCTCACTGATCATGATTTTAATTTATGGACACTCTCCAGGTGACAAAGGAACGTCTCAGGACCACCCACAAACACAGGAGATGGGTGAAGGGTGTAACAACCAACTGCAAGAGCTGCCTGCTCTCCTTTAAGAGTGGGCTGTCTCCTGGCGGTGCAGCACCTTTGGCCTCCTGCAGCAGGGCAGCGATGCTGTTCTCGTACATCCCCGTCTGCCGCAGCTCCACCAGCGGCAGGAAAAACGTCTCCAGGGTGGTGTTGAGGGACTGGAGCAGAGCAAAGCGCAGGCGCAGGCTCTCCACGGGCACATCTGGGGGGGGGGAAACAGCCAGTCAGAGGGGGAAAGACATGCCAGACTCACTTCCAAGCTCGTGCTGAAGCAGCCCCTCTGGTCCCAGCCTTGATCTGTGATGGGCGTTCCTGGATTTTGAGTTTAATGTTTTGGAGTCCAGGATCTTTCCTCCCTGAATTTGCATCACGTGGAGCCCTTCTCAGAGGGTCTCAGTGCTTAGAGCAGTGACGTGGTCTAGATAACGGGATGATGTGATGGGGAGTTGGTTAT
>WEKX01000500.1:0-32228 GCA_013390025.1 Pitta sordida
ATAAAATTAATATATTAAATAAAATTATTGTCATACTACTTTGTGAAATACAAAGCTCATTCTTTGTACAAAGCTTTTGTTTCTTTGTTTTTTGCCGTGTTCTGATTTTAAGTGAATAAGGATTAGGAAGATGTGCATACACTTTTTACGCCCATATATATCAAATATATTTCTTTCTATATATAGAAATAGTGTCAAGTCTTTTGAATAAGATCCTGAAACGTGAAAGCCAGATGCAGGTGCAGATGCAGAATCCTGTTGCTGAGCCGAAGATACCAAATCAGCCCTGTCAGAGCCCTTCCCAGGAAATGCCCATGCCTGTAGTTTCAAAGATTACTTCCAGATTCCACCACAATGTTTTCAGTAATGTCAGCTACAAAAGGCTGAAAATTTTGGCTGGGTCTCATGTTTGGTCAGCATCTCCCATGTCACCAGTATTAATGACAGGTTTGCACAAAAATGAAGAGCTGTAGCAGTTTAGCCTTCAGTAGATAAAGAGAATTTTTCTATCAGCTCTTTCCTATTGCCTTCAGCATCTCATACTGGAAAAGATGGGAATCAAAATGAGAAAGTCTCAATGTCTGTGGATGAGGTTTTTCCTTATTCTTCACCTCCGTACTACGCGAAAAAGTCTGACCCCAGAGATATTGTGTATCCTGGAGTTGTCCTCCAGCATTTATGAATTGCTGGTATCTCATATCAGATACTACAAAAGCCTCTATTGCTACACCACCTATATCCTTTGACTCAGTACATCATAAGTGATGGGTCTGCCACCTAAAAAAATATGAAGAAAAAGATAGAGTAACAAAGATACGTCTCTCAGCTTATATTGCACTTTTTCCTTTTTTCCTCACTTTTCTCCTAATGCAGTAAGCTTTTTCTTAAAGATCTATTTCATCAATTAGGTTTTATTGCAGTGCCTGATAGTATCCATCCAGTGAGAGATGGCTAAACCTTTCTCTTGAGTACTGAATAACTTAGATCCAACCTGTAACAACAGGTTGCCAATGACCTGACCGGATGTTGCTTCCTTGAATGACATTCTTAAAGATTTTTAAGATTCCTTGATAAAATAAAAGTCATCATAACTGTTTTATAGCTAAATACAAGTAGTTTAAATGTCCTAGAGCTTAATTTTATCTTGCCAGCTAGAATCGTAACATGCGGGTTTTCCAACATGTCCAGAATCCCTTCAGAATTAATCTCGGGTCTTTTTCCTTCTATTGACTGTGTTCTCTGCTTCATAAATGCTATTTGTCCAGGACTTACTTCCTAAGCCATTCTTTTTCCTCTTGCAATAGTGTTTTGAAAGTAAACTGCCTTAATTCTGCTGCTTCTCTGAGTGCAAGTTGATCATTTCTTGAGTCTAGTTTCTCTGAAAATTGGTTTAATAAAATAATCTGTTTTTGTAATTCCTGCTACATATCTTTGTGTTTTGACGTTTTATCTGCAGGTAATTTTTCAGCCAGCTTCTGGTACCTGCCATGTTCTCTGAGAGCAGGTTTTTGGATAGCTGTCTTATATCAAACCACCTTTATGAGATGGTTCACAGGCCACTAATCAGCATGCTGAGAACTCTTGTGCATCATGTGGCCATTCCTAATTGCTGTGTTCAGTGGACCTTGTTTGTTTGCACGCATCTTTTGTGATCAAAATTTAGTTAGATATTTTCAAGATTCATTACTAATTGCCACGTAGTCAATAATTTCTGTCTTCAAAAGAGAGAGACAAAGAATTTGGAATTTGTGCACGGGTTATTCTCGTGACTGGATCAAAGTTGATATACATGTCAACAGAAGAGAAGTCTTCCCATGGATACTGTCAGCAAACCTCAAATCTGGTCACCAAAATATTTTAGTGAACTGTTTAGTTAATGCTAATAGCCAAACACTGCAAAGCATGCGGCTGAAATTATGGTGTGGAAGCTGGAGGCCCATGAGCTTCACCACAGAAAGGGACATATAGATATCCATCAGCTGAAAATAGTTTTTCATTCCTAATGATGCAGTGATCTGCAGTCATGCGGGGGGAGCCATGAGCAATAGGCTCTGACATTCATTATCAGCACATCTGGGCATTGAGGATTAACATTAATCCAGGCATTACACCTTCATTTCAAACAGAGTTTCTGGAAAGAGGGACTGATAAAAGTGATCTCCGAATGTCTATGTACCAGTGAAGAATCCTAGCTTCCCACACACATAGTTTACAGGTGGATATCCTCACTTTACTGAAGCTCATGGGACTAGGATTATGCTGGGGTTTTTCTCTACAATATTATCCATTAACCAAGTAGTGTTCTACTTTAAAAAGTAATAAAAGCAAATCTGATACAATAAAAATGGAGAATAACATGATACAGTTATAACCCCTCATTTACGAGAAATGGGTCATGTCAGAGGTCTCGCAGAACACCAAACTCGCGAATACATGCAGGTCATTCATATGTATGCAGGCCACGCCCATCTCTCCACCCCCAGCCAATCAGGAGCGCTGGGAAGCCTCTTCGACTCCTCCCCACAGGCTCTCACAGCACAAGCGAGGAAAGGAAAGCGGTTCTGTGCCCTGTCTGCCTGGGGAGACCCACCTCGAGAATCCCTAAGCTTGTCTTCGGCTATGCTGCCACTTCTGCAGCTTCTGCCAGGGCCAGGCTGCTGCGACTCCATGTGCTTGGATGGCCCCATTGGCAGCGCAAACCTCGCGCTGCTGCTTNACTTAAATTGGCATCAAAACCTTGTTCTGCAAAACAGAATAGTTTGGACAGTTGTCTTGAGTTCCCGCTGGTTCCACTTTCTGAGACTGACAGTTATGTCTGGATCCATGGTNTGACCCTACCCCACGTCCCAGCACCGCGTCCCGGTCCCGCGCCCCGGGCGCGTGGTTCGGGCAGGCTGCAGCACTGGAGTGACCATCTCCCGCTGACAGGCCGGGGCCAGCTCCACTTTCCTGGGGCAGTTCCCTTCCCAGCCTGTAGCCAGGGAAACATTAACACAGACGCATGCACACAAGCACTGNTTATGAGTTGGAAGGGACCCACAAGGATCATCTAGTCCAACTCACCATCTAACACCCGTACAGAGACCGAGAGCACATTCCAGAGCGTAACACCAACCTAGATCCCTCACAGTCTAGCAGGCCACTCCGAGCCGGAAGGGGCCCAGGGTCATCCAGCCCTACACCCCCAGCTAGACCATGTCACTAAGCTCCTCGTCCAGTCTTCTCTTAAACACCTCCAGGGATGGCGACTCCACCACCTCCCTGGGCAGACCATTCCAATATGCAATTACTCTCTCTGTGAAAAACCGCTTCCTAACGTTAAGATTGAACGTCCCCTGGCATAGCTTGAGGCCGTGCCCTCTCGTTCTGGTGTCGTCAGCCTGGAAGAAGAGGTCTACACCCATCTGGCTGCTTTATGTAACTGTTTGAGAATCAGAATTGTCAGAATCTCTAGATTCCCTCACCTGGCAGTGGAACAAAGCCTGTTAGTTACAGTCAGTCATGGGGAGAAAGACACAGACACACAAATACAGGCTCAGACAGGCTGTGGCACCTATATCCACAGTCCTCAGCAGAAGCTCGTCTGGGAGTGAAAGCAGAGTGAGAAGTGCCGCAGGTACAGTGGGAAGTGAGAAAAAATATCTGTACTGGGCTGCTACAAGGTGTGTGGTTTTGCCTTGCAAGGGAAGGGCAGAAAAGAAAGTGAGGAGAATGTTTGGGATACCTCCAAGCCAGGCACAGTATGGGTGAAGCTGAGGTGCACTTCTTGCCACGCAGGGATGCTGTGAGTGGGGAGTGACGTGCCTCATCCCCCCGGCCTGGCTCAGCACATGCAAATGTTCTACAGACTCTCCCATCATATTCTAGCCATATTTCTGACACAGTCCTTGACTGTGTCCCAGTACTGACGTACTCCCAGAGGCCTGAATAGCCCCATTGCTGCTGGATAAACAGCAAAATTTGGTGTGCTAAACCAGGTCAGCAGAAGTCTGCATTTTCACTTTCTGCTGACAGAGTAGTAAAAGAGCCGGGCTGTAGCATGAACAGCCCTGATGCTTCTGCTGCTGCAAATGAAGAAAAGAGATAAGAAAAAAGAGAGGATATATTAGTACCACATTTAGCTTTATTGAAATTGAACAAATACCTTTTTTAATAAACTCTTTTACAGCAAGTGTAAAATTTTAATGTTTAACTCATCTTATGTTACAGGTTGTCTTCTTCCGTGTAAGCAAAAATACCATCTTTTTTTTTTTTTTACTTTTTTTTTTACTTTTTTTTTTAATTTTCTACTTTAAAACATGTAGCAAGGATTCGAATAACGCAGATCTGCCACCAAAAGGTAACAGGTTCTGAAAATCACAGTACAGTTTTAAAATTCTTAGGTTAATTAATGGTATTTAAAATGATAGCCACTTTGAGTAAAGATATAAATTAGAGGTCTGTAAACAAGTTGTGTTTACCTACAGAGCTATTGACTGCAGCTACAATGAGAGCGGTAATAGAAACTCAATACTAAACTGAGCTACACCTTTGAGGAAACAAGTTCTTGCTAAGTAGTGTGGTACAGGGTAGCACAATAGGTAAAATACAGTTTGGCACCTCAAGTTGCATGTAAAATCAGCAGAAATAAAATGAAGTAAGTGCACTGTATCCCAACAAAAATAAACCAGGCAGTTTCACTGGTTTTGGAGTGTCAACTATCAAATAAATCACACAACACACAAGTCCAACCCTGAAATTACAATTCTAGTAAAGCAAGATAATATTAAAATGCACACCCACAAGGATAGTAAAGTATAAATATTTTTTCTTTTTCTTTTTTTTTTCCCCCTCTCCCCTATCAGTAGAAATAATTTACAACCCACAAAAGGACTCCTTGGTGAAACCACTACCTACGAACATGGTCATGGAATGTAGCTCAGTAGACTTGTTTCATATAGAAAGGCAACATTATCCTGAAAAATTTGGTCCTCTTATAACTCACTGTACTGTAGCCACCACAGTCTCTTGGTAGATGTTTTAGGAGAATTTTTGTTATGAAACATAACATCTTCGTGATAAAGTTGGGTAAAATTTGGCCCCAGTTATAGATGTCTGGTCAATGCTGAATCTGGAAAAACACACTGAAAGTACATGGGGGAAACCTCATTGACAGGTGTCACAGCATATTTTGTCACACGATCACTTTTCCTTCTATACTTCTTTTACTCTTTGCTATTTTTTTCTCCAGTGTTCTGGGGGAGTGGGAAAGAAAGACATTTCACTGTTTATTTACATGTGGATCACTTTGGCTAAGAAGTCCTGGGAAGCCAGGGCTGCCTATTTCTTGTGAATGTCCTCGTGCCGTATAATTTTGTATGTAATCCAGTAAAAGATGTTGAAAATGAGGAAGGCGAGTGGGAATGCAGCACGGGATATTGTATCAATCCTTTTTGCACGGTCAACAAACTTCTTTTTGATGGAATCTGAATCCTTTGGTGGTGCTGGAGGAGGGTTGGGTGGAGTAGGTTTGACTGCTGTGCCATCTTTGACTTGGAGGCAGTGACCCATGCCATAGCCACTGAAATTGAATCGACTGTCACGAGCAACTTCATCTTCCTGGGGGATGAAGAACACAAATAAGATACACAATCATCTGTCTATTCAGCGCACAATGTACTTGAGTAGTTCAAATGCACACCTCCAAAGCATCTCAGGAAATTAGCTGGTTAAGCTATGATACAAAGTCCAGGTTTCAAAGACAAGCAAGCAGTTAAAACTCACATAAAAATACATGGAAATTAGGTGACTGTCCAGTGTTTATGAATCAGAGCTTTAATTTTTCTAGCTATGACTAAATCCAGCTCCCTAAGCAGCAAGCTGTATTCCCGTCTCACAAGGAAGGGATCTGACTGCACAAGTTTCTCATTGTTCTCCTTGGGCTTTCTGTGGGGAGGAAATATGGTCATGTTGGTATCAAGGAGTCTATTCCAGGTTGAAGAAAATGACATAGTGATCAAAGGGCCCAAGCTCCTGGCAATGCATTTCCATTGCTCAGTCTAACCACCTAACCACAGCCTTGCAGCTCCATCTCTAATTTACCAAACGAGGATAGATCACAATCCCTCCTTGCTCACAGCAGTGTTCTGAAAATCAATATTTCAAAGTGCATTGGGCACTTGGATTTAGTGGTAACTGGGAGTTAGGTGCAATAGCATGAACTAATGTAGTACCATCTTGCAGAAATCCATTCTCTCTCTCGTCTGAGTGGGTGATATTTGTTTTTGGAGAGGTGAGTAACTACCATTGAACTTTACAGCTTTGATAACTGTGTGATGAAAGGCTTGTGGCTGTGCTGGTAAATTCTCACTGACATTTCTCCTGTCTGATAGCACAGTAATACACAAGTTAACAGTTGCTGGCAGCCCTCCATGAAGGAATCAAGACCAACAGACAAAGCAGCTCTATTCTTTTTCATTCCAGTAGGGAAGAATTGTAGGTTCAGAAGCTTGCCCTAGTTAAAGGCCCTCTCTTTGACCAACAGATATTTCACTGTTGACTGAAAATGACCACTTCTTGAGCCCATCCTCTCACAGGGAATACTCCCTCATATCTCTTGTGAAACCACAGCCTTCTGAAGTCAACAGAGAATCAAAGACTCCAGGAATAAAAGCATAACAGCAGCAAGGTGTTGAATATAGAATACATTGGCTGAACTTCAGGATAGGAAGGGAGGATAATTTGCACCTACTCAGGATGTAAATCACTGCTCCTTCACAGAAGTACCTTTTCCAGTAATCGTTTTTTTTCTCTCTCCCCAGCTCTATCATTGGAATTGAATATATCACCCAACTTGCTCTCCTTACCTTGGAGCAAACACACAAACGTGAATAACCGGTATGTGATCCAAGGCTACCAAACGAGAAATAGTCACTTTCTGCTTATGGCATTGAATGCTTGTGGAAGGAGGATAGGTAGTAAACAGTGCTTTGGAGCTCCTGCCACTTCAGCCTCAGGACTGTTCTACAGTGTACCCACAAGCAGGTGGAAAATTGGGTTGTTGCAAGGCTCTTTAAGCACTTGTCCAGAGTTTGTAACCTTTTAATTTCAAAAGCTCATCATCATGAAAAAAAGGAATGGTCCTCTCCTTTTTCAATTTTATTTATTCACACTTCGCAGCACCTCTGTTAAAACTCTGCTTGTCCCAGTGATTATAAGTGTGTAAAGTATTTTGAAGATGAACCTACCGAGACCTAAGTTCTGGATAGCCTTATAGGGAAGGCTTCTCCCTTTTACTGCATTTGAAGGGTAACATTCATGCCCAGGACATGAGAGGTGATTAAAAAGGGTAACGGATTTGCTGCGGTTGTGTTGCCATATGTACTTCATTCATTTTTTTAAAATTTAGTTTTTGTTACTCCTGAGAGATATGGAGAAAAAAAATGTACTGAGCTCAGTGCAGGCTTAGAGTCCTGACTTCCACTGTGGCCTGCTGGGTCACAGTTTTGTCACATGGGGCTGAGCAATTCATCTTCAACATCACAGCACTCCTTTTAAGCTTACACTGTGGCTACTTAAGTGGGCAGCCATCTGAGATTAGGGACAGGGATGTATAAATCAGATTCTTTCAGGTATTCAGCACCCAACCTTTAATCGTAAGGAGCTACTTATTTCCCTGTGTGATTTGGAGTCCTGCTTTTCCCACACAGACATTTATCTGTGCCATTTCTTTGTCACAAAACCCAGAGGGAAGTTGCCCAGTCATCATGCTAGCTTTTTATCTAGGACTGCATTAGATGTGGTTTACCCTGGATACAAAAGGTACAGCATTCACCTGGGGTACGAGGAATACATGCTTGGTTTTCTTCTCCATTTGTTGAAAGATAACAATGAAACTCTCCAGATCAAGACCCACATATCTGTGTTAGTAGGATACTCCTCTCATGAGACAGTAAAGTCAAGCTTGTGTCAAGCTTGTGTCCTTTAGGCCCCCTGAGTACCTGACCCCAAAAACAAACAGCAGGGACAGAAAGACTTCAAATGCTGAAATTTCATTATCCATGCTGCTTGCAGATTAACTCACTCTGATGTGGACTGTGCCAGTAAACACCCTCCCAGATAAACCTGCTCCACTGGGGACTGATACTACATGAGTCATGGGGTGGTACTTGGCCTCAAGAGCAATAAAATCCCCCATGTGATTTACTTTAGCAGCATGGCTGTAGGTGAATATCATAATCCTATAACAAAACTAAAATTTGACATTTTAGATTATCTTTCAACATCCTGTTACATATAAAGGATTTGAAGGATTAGTAATGGAGAAAGAAACCCAAATTTATATACTTTCACAAAGAGAACTCTTTTTTAATGATGTTTCAAACTGTGAGATGAACTGGTGCCAAGTGCCTTCCCTTACATAACAGATGTATCTTCCTTGAACCTAGAGGGTTCATGAACTGTTGGGCAACTAACAAAGGGTAGCTTCTGGTAGGGTTGCAGAGTGACACTTCATTCTCCACCATTATTTTAATCACATGACACTTAAAACTTACTAGTTTTAAATTGGGCAGGATCTACCTTGCACAAATCCCAGACTACTTACGTATTTATAGATTTTAAAACTGAAAACAAAGAGCAGCCGGAAACCACTGGACATCAACTAGAGTGTCAGAATCCACTGACACTGTCATTAAAGTCATTAACTTTATCCTTCTAAAGGGATGTGAAGTTAGTGTTACATAATACTTAGTCATAACTCCATCTTTGCACAGGGCACAGGGAAAAGGGTCATAAAGAGGATGAGAAACAGAGCAGAAATAAATAGTAAAATAAAATGTTCTTCTGATAGCTTTATTTCAGAAGTTGAACCCTTAGTATTTTAAAAGAATTATCCTTTGAAAACTAATTATATTTCCTGAGGTTTTGGTAAATTCTTCCTACAGAAATTTTTTCAACAACATAGGTTTATGGGTATCATCTTATGAACATGCTTAGGCATTGGCTTGAAGCAATTTTTATCAAACTATAATTACATATTTTTCTCAGTTTTTAATTTCCCTTCATGAATTTAGTTATTTTCTATGCTTTACAAAGTAACAGCATTAGATTTTCCTGACTTAGCTTTACAGTAGGCAACATGTAAAAGGGGGGAGGGTGTAATACTTCTGACACGGTTTTCTTTCTCCATCTTTCATCTTTGTAAAGCTTTTATTTCTTCTCCATCAAGTCCAAAATGTATTTCATACTACAAGCTTCACACCAAAGCAATCAGGAATGGGGAAAAAACTTTAGAAAATCTAGCCCATTCAATTCCTTCCATTCTGTAAAATGCATTCTGAAGTGCTTTGTCCTCAGCACTTTTAAATGCTTATTGTCAGCATTGACTCAGTTTTAACAATGAGCAAAATGAGAGAGAGGCTGGCTTCAAACAGTGTATTTAATTTACTCTCTGATGTGATTTATTCTTTTAATTTTGCTACTCTTTTACCAGCATATGGTGGAAAAACCATTTAAAAGACTATCTGGTTTAATTAAATTTCAAGGACACAGATGATTAATTTTAGGTATAGGATGAGGAACATCAGAGAAATTTTTCTTTTGGCATTCATAAGCACAAAGTTAGAAACTCACAATCAATTCAGACTTGAATGCAAAATGGAATCAATAGGAAATAAACACCAAAATATCTTTGGAAATTTCATTCCTAAATCATCTTTATGACTTTGTGACACCTCCCATCTCTCAGTACTTTACATAATTCGTGATGTGGTTTTACAGACAGGTGTGCTTACATGATTTCAGTTCTCAGAAGTCATTGAGTATGGGGACAAAGGCAGTTCAGCTGAGAAGTATGTTTGGACTTTCAAATCTCCTTTGGCTCCCCACAGGACCCTTTTACAAAGCTAAACGTCCAAAAGGTGAGAGGGAAGGTCCTCCCATAGATTAACTGGTTAAAAGGTAGTAATGGAGTTTAGGAGGAAAACATCAGTTTCATAACTGAGGGATTTGCCAGAGGGAATCCCCAAGAATATGTGCAAGAACAAATAAGAAGAAATTGATTTATAAATGAGCTGGGACAAAAGTTCCTGAGGGAGGTACACTGGTAAAACAGGATATTTAAAGCAGACAAAGCTAAACCAGACTTTCCAGAAGGATTCCAAAAGCTGAGTGACCAAAAATGCTAAAAGCTAAGTAATAAAATGGCAGAAAATGAAATACAGGGCTGATAAGTGCAAGGCAAAGCACTTTGCAGAAGATAATGGTAATCACACATAGACAGTAATAGGCTCAAAATTGTTGTTTGGTTTGGTTTGGGTTTTTGCTTCGTTTTTCCTGGGTGGGATTTTGGGGAATTGCAGCATAGATGATTCCGACATTAGTCCTCTGCTAAGGAGCAGTCAGGTAGGCAAAGGGCACACAAAATGTCTTTCTGCCATTTTATCCACTCACAATGTGATCAGGTTTTGAACATGAGAAGCATTTCCAGTCACTCAAACTTAGTGAAAACATACCAGAATTAGATAATATGCAAATAAAAGCAGTAAGGATGGTAAAAGCCTTTTTCTGTGAAAGCAGGAAGAAAATAGATGAGAGGTCTTCATCTTAGAAAAACTGTGCTTGAGGGATAGTGATAATTAGTAAATGGAAGAAAATTAGTAGGTTATGAGTTTCGGGTTTTGGTGGGTTTGTTTTTTTGTGGTTTTTGGTGGGTTTTGTGGGTTTGTTTTGTTTCGTTTTTCCAATGCATGAAAGAAGTAATACCATGAAGATTTTTTTTAAAGGAAGTTATCTTTCATTTATGTGTGTAATTCTTTGTGTGAGAACATTTCAGACAATGAAAATAGCACAATGACACATATGTCCGGATGCAGTTACTCAAAGTGCAACCTAGTTCATGTGAAAGTAGATCCTTGGTTGCTTATTTTCAGAAGACAGAAAACTTTTTCTAAGTTTGTCTTCGAGCTTTTAAATACAATATCCATGCCTGATCACTGCTGGAGAAAGGATTCTGGAACAGATGCCATTCCTTCTCACCAAATATGGAATGTCCTCTGGGAATGCAAGTCTTCCAGCTCTTGCTAATATGCTGGGAGCTAAAGCCAGTGTTGAAATGTTCTGAATTTCCCTAGCTTTTAGTGTTTTGCGTGTCATGTTTTTCTTATGCATAGTTTTGTATTCAGGCTAAATCCTGATGATACAGAAAGAGATGAATCTTACATAGCAAACCTATGTATTCCAATTTCTTACTTGGGGGCAAAGGAAACATGGGACAAGCTCTGGTAGCATTTGGCAATAAAGAGGCCATTAACAAACTCCAGAGGGACACTCAAAGTAGAGATAAAAACACTTCCAAAAATCTGGTCTAAATATTGTTTTCCCTAAATATTCACCAAGATGTTCAATTCAAAGCATAAGCAGTCTCTGACCAATTCTACTGCATGATGACACTACATCAGGACCCACAGTTCTGCATGTGACAGTGGTGTTCACCCCATTTCTGTCTCTCTCAAATTTTTCCACTCACTGAAGTTTGTTATTGCTCTCATTTGAACCCTCATGCCTTAAAAAATCTAAGTCAAACAGACCTTGTGTTGTAAAGAATACACACTGACATTTTAATTAATGTAAGAGAAATTGTTCATTTTTTGTCTTTGGTAAGGTTTTCCAATGGAGAAATTCAGGTTTGTTTTAGAAACCTGTACTGGGTAATTCCTCCCGTCTCCAATAAACAGCAGAAGAATCTCTGAGGCATGAGTGATTTACTTACTCAGTCTGTAAGAACAGCAAGTGAACTGTTGTTAATACAATAATGAAATGGTAGTTAATGTGGCTTAGCCCATTTTGAGTAGGAATTGAACATTACCCAACTGAAAGACTAACATAATTTAAACATGTTGTGAGCAAAAATATTTTCCTGACTTGAAATATCCATATTTCAAGTACATATTGCTTTAATAATAAAGATTATACAGTCAATAAGGTTGACTGGTTTGTCACAAAAAAAAAAATCCTGTTTCTTTAGTAAAACAAGTCTTCCCTCACACAATTTTGCAAACACTGTTAATGAAAATTTCTTTTTCAATTTCAAGTTTTATATATAAAATAATTAATGTTTTCATTTTGGGGTAGGGAGAAACAGATGCACTGCTGTTGTGAAAAACATCATAAATGTTATGATAGTTGTTCCTCCTAAAAAAGCCAGCAGATCAATTCCTGACACAGTATCTTGGTTTTCCTTTGTTTTACATGAAAGTAGTGCCTAAAAATATCCAGATACAGTGATCTGTGAGTGTCCTACTAATCCTCTTAGAACAGTGAAGTCTGGAATCTTGACTGTCCTTCAGTAACTTCTGTCAGTCTCTCTCCAATGAAAGCAGGACTCAGTCAGTTTATCAGTGGGAATCACACATTATTCTGTTTTATATCAGACAAATACATGTTAATGACCTAGATTCGAAGGATAATCTGCTCTGACCAGAAATCTGTTGGATATAGGGCAACTGACTTCTGCTCATTCTGTCAGGATGTAAGGCTGAATGAACTGCAAAATTAGTGGTTAAATACATGACTATTTCAGCCAGAACATGAAATATGTAGCTGTTATGGGCACATCACAGTTAAACAATGTAAAGCATGACTGCATCTGATAAAATTTTAGAACACTTAAAACCTGAAACACCAATAGAAATGTACCTAAAATTCAGTCACTCCATTTTCTCCTGCTTTCTGCAAATCATCTGCCCCAGGAGAGACAGGCAGACTCTTATCTGACTCCTTTTGGCAGTGTGCAAGCCACAGCCTCGTACTTCAGTGCTCTCCTGCCCTGAAACCTGCTGCAGGGCAAACATCACCCAGCAAGTCCCATCACAGGACAATGCTGTGTGATGGTCTCGGGGGAAATGCTACTGCAACACATGGGCTACCCAAGTTCAAAGACCCCAGTGACAGACAGGACTCTCTGAGCAGCCACCTCCCCAGGATTACTCCCATCAGGTTCTCTCATCCATTTCTCAGAGCAGATGCAAATATTTGGGGGAAGATGATTTTTATTGGACTTTTGGGAAATTTCTCATTGGCCTCTGCCTTAACTGTAATCATAGGATGACAGAATCACGGTGAGTTGGAAGGGACCCACAAGGATCATAGAGTCCAACTCCTGGCCTTGCATAGGACCATCCCCAAGACTCACACCATGTCCCTGAAAGTATTACCCAAACACTTCTTGAACTCTGTCAGGCTTGGTGCTGTGATCTCTACCCTGGGGAGCCTGTTCTAGTGCCCAGCTACCCTCTGGGTAAAGAACCTCTTTCGAATATCCAACCTAAACCTCCCCTGACACAACTTCAGGCCAATTCTTCAGGTTCTGTCACTGGTCACCATCATTCTAGATTATTTTGTTAGACCACTCCTGTGCACTGACTGTGACATCTCAGAGTACCTCATTACTCAGACAAAACTTGAAAAAAAAAAAAAGAGATGGCATACAGGGCCCATAGACAGCATTCACAATTTGATTCATGCAGATTACTCTCCAGAGCAAAGTACTGCTGGAGATTTTTTAACGCTTGGGTTTTGATTCTCTCAGCTCCTCTATTTCTTGGGGCCAACCTGCAGCCAACCCTGTGGCAGCCAGTGCCAGCAGGCACTGCCCTCCTTGCCTGTGCCAGGGCTAGGGGGGAAGTGCTGGGACCTGTGGCATTCACAAACCTTGCTGAGGCCTGCTGCTTGGTGCAGGGAAGGGGAAGGAGAAAAGGAAGGAAGAAGAAAAGGCTTTTTGCTTCTATGTTGGTGTGTTCTGTCCTTCAAGTCAGCTGCTGTAACACCTAGAATGAACCCCAGCAAACGCAGACAAAGTTTACCAGAGCTTTCTCAGACATTCACACATTTAATTTATGCAAATATGACAGAAAATGAATTAAATATTGCAAATCACATTAATAATTAACATTCTGTAGTTAAAAATAGTCAAGAATATCTGAATAATCTTAAAGTGTTCACATGCAAATTTTATAAATTTTGTGTGGTTTATTTTTTTTTTTTTTTCATTCTTGAGAAAACAAACCTTCCTTTTCCAGTTATCAGTTCTTAATGGCAGGCTTCCAATAAATAATTCTTTGAGGTTGGTTTCTTTTCATATCATTTATGACACAAATTAGACTTTCTCACTTTATATATCATTTAGTTCTCATTGTTAGTCAGGATCTCAATCTGGATTTCTCTAGCTATTTTTACATAGCTCTGAAGCATGTGATAGGGTTAAACAAAATATTTTTCAGCTATCTGCACTTCAAACTTGTTCTCAAAATTAAATTGTTGCATCTTAGAAACATCTTGACTGTTCAAATGCATGAGAAATTTACTACACAAATTTGCTTCTTTGAGGGCTGCTCTATAAAACTTTAATATTATTTATTCTCAGCGAAATAAACATTCATCATGAGTCAAAAATCAATGGCACTCAATGCTACAGCAACTTGATAGCGCAATCTTTACTGTTGGGGTAGTTTTATCTCATCTGATAAGTAATAAATCCATAAATCCTATGAGGTCATTGGAAGTGCGCATACAGTGGAAATTAAATAATATTTCATTTTAAATGGGTTTGATAGTTTTTCTATTACTGTATTACACATACACAGACAATCACACAAGTATACACACTCATACAGTTTGCATGCACCACATGTGGAGATGTGTGTACATACATATCGATGTGGGCATCCACTTAATCTAGTAATCTAATGTATTCGCTGAAGGCATTTGTTAGCGGGAAGTTTACCTAGTTAGAATGTTTTTATTTCATTTTAAGATTAGGAGCACTCTCCAGAGCATTTATTAAACTTCAAAGTCAATTTTTACTAACTTCTCAAAACGCTATCTTTTATGGTAGATTTTCCCTCTCAGTAGTTCTGAAGAGCAGGGATACGGAACACATGGGCAAGCATCATTAAACCTTCCCAATCCTCTCTGCCCATGAACAGGCTCTTTGGTGGGGTGCTGGCATTTCTCCAGGAGGACCATCTGCCTAGGCCAGTAGCTAAGCAACAGATCTCCTGGTGATGGCCTTTTATTACTTGGCAAAATTGATTAAAGGATAACCTGAAAACATAGATTTAGCAGTGTGAGAGTCACTGTTACTCAGTACTGAGAGGTACAGACGTATGAAATGTGGAAGCATGGCTAAGTGGAAGAGGTATTCTTGGGAGATCTCAGGTGCTCACATGAGCACAAGTTTTGTTAAAGAATATCAAGCAAAACAGGAGAAGAAACGTCCAGTTAACTGATCTGAAGGTTGAGAGCATAAAAATAACACAAAAATAAAGGGTTGCTCTCCCAGGAGCCTTCCTGAAACGTCCATATTGTATGTTTCATCTTTTATGTGTCCTGGAGTAATTCCAAATCAGTGTTTGCAGTGTCAGAGCACTGAAGAAGCCTGCTGTGAGGTATATGGAAGTGGTTAGGGCTCATTGTGAGGGCCTACAGCCTCCTGATATGGAGGTTCCACTTTTGGGAAGGGATGACACTAGAGGACACTGTTCAGAAAATATGCCAATAATGCAGCGAATGAAGCAGTGCAGGGAGCCCCCAGAGACAAAGAGAGACCTGGCAACACAGGTTTCTACTTCATTGAACATCCAAGAGCCTCATGAGTACCAGTCAAGAGTATTCTGCCAGGATCAGACAAGATGATGGGTTTGGTGACAACCTAAGAACTGCACACCTGGGTATCACACAGACTGTGCAGTTATAAGGAGTGGGCATTAAACTGATTTGTTTTCCTCTGAGCTCGGAACATGGTCTTAAACTCACAGGTTCACAGGTTATTCTGAGTTGGAAGGGACCGACAGGATCATCTAGTGCAACTCCCAAGCGCATGCCTACCCAGGGACCAAGCCCGCAAGCGTGGAACCACGAGCACCACGCTCCATCCATCCAAGCCTCCCACCATCTAGACCATGTCACTAAGCTACTCATTGAGTCTTCTCTTAAACACCTCCAGGGATGGCGACTCCACCACCTCCCTGGGCAGACAATTACAATGAGAGATCACTGTCTCTGTGAAAAACCTCTTCCTAACATCCAGCCTAAACCTCCCCTGGCATAGCTTAAGGCCATGTCCTCTCGTTCTGGTGTCATCAGCCTGAGAGAAGAGATTCACACCCACCTGGCTACAACCTCCCCTCAGGTAGTTGTAAACAGCAATGAGGTCACCTCTTAGCTTCCTCTTCTCCAGGCTGAACAGCCCCAATTCNGGGACTCTGCTAGTGACTGACTGCCAGCTGGATGTGGCATCATTCACCAACACTCTCTGAGCCTGTCCATCCAACCAGTTCCTAACCCAACATAAAATGCTTCTATCCAGTCCATGCTCTATGAGTTTCCCCTGAAGCTTATTATGGGAAACCAGGTCAAAGGCTTTGCTAAAGTCCAAATACACAACATCCACAGCTTTTTAACTACTCTCAGTCCTTTTGCTTCTCTGTCTCCTTATTTCTGCACCTGTCTTTTGTCTTCTTGACTCCTTTTTGATTTTTTTTTTCTGCCACACATTTTGGCTCACTAATTCCCAGATCAGCTTTTGCCTGCCTCCTCTTTGATATGTTCATCCTTACTGTTTTCGATGTATGTGATCTACACCTTCTGCTTGCAAAATTCCGTTCCTTCCTCAAGCCCTATCTGCTCTGGACCCTTTCTGCTTTTTTCAGCCAAATTATCTTCCTCCAAAGAAAAGACAAATCATAAAAGTAGAACTCTATCTTGTCAAGACCTCTGAACTGAGAGGTGTTTTGCCTCTTTTCAAGAATAACCAGGAAATAGATTCGATATCCACTTTGGATATCAAGAGAGCTTCTACTTGTTCAAAGAACTTCCAGCACCACAAAGCATTTTGAAATGTAATGCTTCTAGTTTGGTCTACTGTACATGACACACAGCATGTCTCATCACTGGTAGAGAAAGCTGAAGATCACTGAGTGCAGAGGTCCATTTGGCAGTTGGTAACATTTTTCTGACCACCCAGAACATGTAATATGAGTCATTCAGAGGCTTTAGAAAAAGTTCACAATGAGTGCTGCAACAACAGCAAATGGGTTCTCATTTATATTCTAAGTTTAAAGCTCAACAAAAAGAGTTGTTATTTGTCCATACCACATATTGTTCTAGTCTACTGAAAACTGAGGAATGTGGTAGTATATGCAAATAGTAATAAAGATTTGACATGTGTTGGAATACTCCAATGACATGTCCAATCACAGCAGTACCATCTGCTTTGCCTTATATGTACTAAATTTATAACACTGTGCTAATTTCTATGGAAGTTGACATACCACTTTCAGGAAATTACACTTAATAGACATGAAGTGTTTGGACTTTGTGACTTAATGCTAGCAAACAGTTAGTAAATGTCTCTTCCATTAATCTCATCTCTATTCCTAGACAAAGAACTCTACAAATCAATAATATTGATTATTATTCTTAACCTCAAAGGAATAACAATGATTTGCAATTCAAATATTATTTCCCTAAGTTTTTGATCATGCTGGAATTTTGACAGAACAAAAGGCTTTCACCTGAAGGCTGTATTGTACAACTAAATTAAAATTAACTCCTTCTGGAGGGAGTGGAAATTTTACCTGATTTCTAACTGTACCATCTCCCCAGGCAGTGTTCAATTCATGGAGCCTGCACAATATTGGCAATATCCCCCTCCTCATGATTCCTCACTAAGACATAAAAAGATAGAAAACCAGGCAAGGAAAAACTCTTTTCAATGGCCATATGGGGCTGCTATGTGTCCTTTGCCCTTGGCTTTATGGCTGGATGTTTTACTGATGATACTGGAGCTCATTTGGAGTGTCTCTACATGATTCTGTACTGAATTATTTCTCCCCATAGGATGACAGGATGAGTTATCCCTTCTTTGGGTCTAAGGAGAGCAGGTATTTCAGTGTGAGATCATTGAACTTTTACCTGAGGGGACAGTTGTCTAGAGGATATTTTAAATGTGTTTGACACATTCAAATAGATGGTTTCAGCTTGCCAGTGGTGGAATGGCTCCTAAAATAAATGTCACTATAAAGAATAAGGCAATTTGTTTTGGATGATTAAGAGAATCTGGCTCATATATCCAAGGTGTGACAATTCCAATCATATCTTCATTTCAATTTACAGGAAAGAAATAAACTAGGCTTCATTAATGTTCATACTGCTGGTGCTATATATTTGACATGATAATCTACAGTATTAGTCAGTAAATTGACTCACTGGACTGCCCTTGATCATATGCTCCATTTTCCGCTCAGCAGGGCTCTCTCTAACTGCTATATATAACCAGGGAGGGAAAAAAAAGAGACAGTTCTCTCTTAGATCATTATAAAATGATGTTGCATTCAGTTTTCCTGTTGCTTCAAAGGTTATAAGTGATGTGATCTTTTCACCATCACAGATAATATATGGCTGCTGTTTGTCTGAGTTGTCATCTCCTCACACAGAAATCCAATACTTCCCTCTTGTCACAAATTCATTTCAAATATGTGTTCTCTTGCAGGATCTGAAATGAAATAGTCACTGTATTCCTACCTGCCCGTTTTAAGTCTCACCTTGTGTGGTCCTTCCTTGTCAAACCACAGCTGTCACATTAGCAACCCATATGAGTACTTGAAGCAAATGTAAAATCTCCTGATTATAATTAAAATTCTGCATGCTTTTCTATTAAATAAAGTAATTCATCGTGCATCATAATCCATAGCTCTGCTCTTCTGCCACTGTTTTTAAATGTCTGATTACTGAGCTAATTGCTTGGGCAGGTTGTTTTTAGACTGCATAATGCATTTATGGGTTTCATATCACTGTCAAAATAAGTATTAGATTAATCCTGACTCCTCATCTATGTGTTAAGAAATTGTTTCCTGAATCCAGACAGAAATTAAAATTAGGAGCAGACTTTAAAAGGGGCTAAAGGGTGAAGGGCAGCTAAGGGAGGATGAGAGCCTAGAGTCAGAAAGCAGGAAGTTCATAAGACAGGCATGAGTTAGGAAATGCAAACTTGTGCATCGGTATTTCAGCAGCATATCTGCAGCTGTAACCTGTGCTGCTGCAGAAGAAAGGGGAACCATAGACTTTTTAGGATAGCAAGACCCTATAATTATTCCTGCCTAGAATAGTTTTTGAGTTTTTCTTACTGAACTTTGCTCCAGGAGTACTTCCAAGTCAAAGAGAATTTCAGGGTATAAATCAGACATACTCAGCTGTGGGTCAGCATACCCACAAAGAGATATAATTCAGCTCACAGTCTCCCTGAGGAGCAATCCCTGGCAAATCTCTCTTAAACTCACTCCTGATATATTTGGCACATTACAGAAGAAATTGTTTAACAGCACTGATTAATATTTTCAGCAATTGTCAGTTGTCCGGTGTACTCCTGGTGCTACCTCTGCCAGCTGGCCATCAAGGGCTCTTCTGATCCTGTTCCTTGCCATCCTATGATTCTGTATCTGTAGTTCGAAGAACAGAATAGAAAGCAATAACCATCTAGGCCAAACAGCTTTCTCTAAATTGTAATGCTTTAAACATTCAAAGAGGCTAAAATTTGCTCTTTGCTTCGAAGGTTCAAAAGCTGCCAGCAGAAAAGATCCCAAGATTCATATGAATTTGGTACCAATTCCTAAGACGTCTTCACTTTGATATGGAAGGCAAGAGAGGAAAGCTTATGGTAAAAGAAAGGTCAAAATTCACGTCTCCATAGCATACTGATTACTCTTTGGGCACCCGTGTACCCCTGGGGCATAGTGCCATGGGCTAAATAACTTTATCTCTCCCCTCAAATAAATTGGACCTCATGGAGAGGAAGTAAGTTCTCGGTTCATCACTGAAGGAGGCAAATACTGGACAGATTCACAAGTCAGGTGTGGCAACAAGGAATATGTAACAGTGACAGAAAAAAAAGTGAGACCCCAAGAACAATAACTGGGATGCCACATGCAATAAAATCATCTTTAAGTCTCACATGGGGTTTGAAAAATATTCATGAAGTTGCAGTTGTTAGATCAAACACTGCGTTTGATGGAAAAGATCTGTTGTGATTCAAATCTGACATTCAATCCCAGCAACACAAATACCCACAAGATAACTCACCAACCAAAGAGGAAAGCATCAACAGTACAAAAAAGTGTGACAAAATCATCAGTTTTCATGCACCAAAAAGTAAAATTCAAATAGATTATTTTTTACAACAAAGTAACACAATATAAACTGCACAGGAAAGTGAACAAAGATCAAAGAGAAATAAGAGACAAGCAACATAAACAAGCATCCACAGTATCTAGAAGTAATAGAACAGCAGCATACAGCACCAGAGCTTCTTAAAAGAGCTGTCATGTATTTCTGGAAAAAACATCCTTTGTGCAAACTTGAAGAAAAAAAAGTATTTACATCTAGGGAGCAAGACAACATTTTCTGTGCCTGCAAAAAGCTGACCCCTCTGGACTTCCTATTACTCTTTGTTCATATTCTTGTTTGGTCCCTGTGTAAAAAGTACAGTTTGTATCACCACTGCATCCAGCACAGAGAGCAGTAAGGGCAGAATAATAAAAGACTAATCCATTAGCAAAAAATACAGAACTAAGTCCACCGGAGTTCGTGACAGACAAATCTAGGACATCTCCAAAATAAGGAACAAAATGGCAGCGCTCAAAAACATTTTAAAAAAGAACTGCAACATCTAGATAATCAATTGCTTTTACGTAAAACCTGAAGTCAATGTGAAGGTGAAGATTTGGAACAGCAGCACTTAGCATTTCATGATTTTTTTCTTTAAATTTTTAAATTATTTTTAATTATGAAAGCAAATAATCTTGTTTTACCCATTGTTTTTGCTTCTTGCATGAGCTAAGGACCACCAGTTCCCCCCCAACCATCATCTGAGAAATCTGAAATGGCAGAATGAAGTTGTCTTATTCTAAATCCTTAAATGTACCATTGATCATGTCATTCTGTAAAGAGAAATATATCAGATAAGGAAAGAAAACTAGCACAAGTAGCTCTTCTCCTTTCTCTTTCAACCCTGCCCTCCTTGCAGGCACAGTCACTGAACTCAGTACTACTTTGCTCATAACAAATACCCACTGAGCATTGTGAATACGCATTACAGCTGGCAAAACCATTAGTCATCATGCTTGCTTTCCTCTAATACACAGCTTTGGTTATTTCTGTTTCTGGATTCACCTCATACAGGATCTTCCTCCACTTCCAAAGCCCTTTTCACTCCTGGTGTGCACTCCTGTTGGCTCCAGTGGCCACATGTACTCCATGTCCCACAAGTGCTGAGGACTCAATACAAACAACTCATAGCAAGTTTTAGAAAAGTGTTTTAATAATTCATAAATCATCACATTGAACTGACTGCTCTACCCATAAATAGTAATGGCTACTCATCACAAAAATACCACCTCTGGCTTAGAAAGTCTGTGATCTGCAAAGTCCTGGAGCCCAGGAGGTCACATCAAGGACATATTGCTGTGACACAGAACTTCCTGCACTACACAGAGCCCTGACCCAACACATGACAGACTTCTTGGGGTTTGTCATCTCCACAGGGAGCTTCCCACTACAAACAAGTGAAGCCCATTGCTGAAAAACTGCCTCACAAATTTCAAAGCCACACTGGTTATTCAATCTATAAGACGGGATAATGACCTGAATAAATGTTCCAACAGAGTTCCTTTGCCTTCTTACTGTAATGCAGCATGTTTAGCTTATACAGGTGACAAGTCCATTTTGCTTAAACCTAAACATAAGAATCTAAATCCAATGAATTATTTTCCAAATGCATTACTAAAACAATTGTTTACAAGATTTAAAAAAAATCAAAACTGTAATAGAGATATATTTAATTTCTGATAGGAATCCAGTTTTATGTGGTCTATGACAAGAAAGTAGACTGTTGCTAGGTAACAAGGTAAGATGAAAACAAATGGCACATGAAAAACACATTGAGTAGGTTGAACCAAAAAACAGATTTGCAAAGAAGGAAGAGTAACTAAGCTCATGTTTGGCAGGGAAGAGTTGAGAAGTAATTAAAAAAAACAGAAGCTATATAAACTAATAATTTTGAACGTAGCAGATAAATCAAAAAACAACTAATCCTCTTTAGTTTTGCTAGGGAAATCATTGCTAGAAATATTGGTGAGTCTAACTGGAGTAAGAAGCATGATACCCGAATATAAGAGGCTCAGAAACAGAAGTAGAATTAATAAATTCAGAAAAGCTGAAGCCCACATATGTGAGGACATGCCAATATACGGGGAAACTGGCAATTACTAGGTAGACAGGCACAAAAGAAATCCAGTGACCTATGTGGTAAATATAGTGTAAACCTAATGTAGGGAGAATAACACATAAAATATATTATGCCTCCTCTACTTTTCCTTTTTGGACTCATGAACACATATATATAGAAATACCCAAGGAGGAACCTGGCTGATAGAAGAATAGCTGACATTCTCATCAAATAAGGAAATTGAAGTCAAAGAGCTGCATAATCTGCCACTGTTTCTCTATAAAGGTTGGGACAAGAATTTGCAGTCTTGAAAGAAAGGTAATTGTCTTCTACCAGAGCCACTGAAAGATATAGGTATATAGCTTATATTAGTAGGGCTGGAAAACTATTATTCAAGAGCTCATTGTGATTTTCAGATGACTTGGTTATCCACTCACTGGTGTAAATACCTGCAAACACAAGAATGTCTCCCAAATTCTGCATGGGAAGTCCCATGGCAATGGCAGGGTCAGCAGCCTTTCAAAGTTAGGAGAGAGTATTTATGCAATATACACACCCAATCTGAACATGCAATGAAACACCTAGGACCAGACAAATACATCTTAATTCATCTAACTAGGTACATAATGGTGAGAAAAATACCATTAAGACTTTGTATGTCTGGCAAACAGAAGTTACTGAGGACTCTAAAAGAGCATTCGGAGATGCACAAGTTCTCTCTATCTCACCACCATGTAGTGGCATCACACTTGATTAGACTTGCTAGAATTTCTCTTCTCTGCTGTAATCAGCACAGAGAAAAGCCTAAAAAATGAAAATTTTGCAAGTAGGGTGAATGAGTAAACTTGGTGTCTGGTTCTACACTGTGCTTTGAAAAACCTGAAGACCATGAATGTAGTAAAACCCTTTATTTTCTTGCATAAATATATTTTGTACAGCTATTTCTTGACAATTTAAAAATAGAAAAAAAATTAAAATCTGAGCTCTCAATGGAAGTGAAAAAGAAAGCTGGCATAAGTTAACAGACAATAGATAGATTAATTTCCTGAAAAGTTTGTGCTAGAGAGTGTCAAGGCTGCTACATGCAGATACTTGTAAGACTTTATACCCTGAAGAGGAAACATATGACTTTCTTTCCTAGAATGGTGTGTAAGATCTCACATCTGTGCAATTCGGATATCTCTAACAAACAGAGTTCATGATCCCCATTCTTAACTAGTTATTCTTTTGACAGATGAAGATTACAGGGCACCTGAAAACAAGTCTCTACCACCAGTAGGCTTGGGAAGGCTTAACAGAAAAATGACCGAGTCAAAGGCAGAACACTTCCACAAGACTATTAGAAAGAGTTGTCTTAGAAAACTACATGGAGAACAACTTGTAGAGAGTGATGTGAAGCATGAAAACAAAGGTGTCATGTCTCCTAGGAGTCTTGCCATGATATTACAGAGAAACTAAACCCTTGGACCCTTGGTAAAACAACTTGCACTTATGCAAGTGCATTATAAATGTGTATATACAAATGCACATACAGTATCTGTATAAGAAAATATGTACATATACAAGTTAGAAATTAAATTATTTCAAGACTTATGCTCTTGCTCAGGGAGAAGTTACAGGCTCAATGCAGAAATTCACAGGTAGGTTTCTGGACTTCTGGCACTTCATGTGTTTTAGCAAACACAGCAGCCTTTTCTGACCTTTCCAATCTGTTTTTTCAGGAGCTAAAATAACTCTGACTCACTCAGTATGCTACATACATTCAACTAGCCACTGGAAAACTGAGCTTTTCAATAGTAAGTCCCTCTTGACACTTATCCTGCTGTAGTGAAGACGTACAGTGAGCCCAGACTATACCATATGCCAGTTCTGAGATGACACAAAGAGAGTCCATCCACAGAGAGTGGAAGTGGTTAAACTTTTAGTGGCTCATGGTGGGCCACAGTTTTCAGGTGCTCTCAACTTGAAATGAGTCTTTGTGAGGACTCTGGGAACACTCAGCAACAAGTGCTCAAAATACATAGAGTTTCAATGTGTTTATTCCTTCCAGTGCAACTATCCATAGCACCCTCTTCACATTTTAGCAAGGAAAATCTCCTTTCCCACCTATCCATCTACTCATAGTTGGCCAATTGCTTCAATTTGTGCAAGACAAAGTAGTGTTATCGAAAAAGAAAAACAAATAAACAAACCAGAAAAATTAAAATCTGAGGCCTCAAGAGAAATATGCAACTACGTATTATCATATTTACAGTAAATAGCATCTTTCTCTTGCAGTAGAACAAGATAAATAAATATATCTGATCATTAAATCAAGCCAAATGTGTCAGAATCAGGCTCTGAGTGATCAGTTTGCCATAAGCAATGGCTGTCAACTTGAACAAGAATAACTATAAACAATGCTGTTTTCCCTCAGGAAAAAAAGAGAGAAACAAATGGCTTCAACACCACTTTTTAAAAAGTAATATATAAAAACTGGATTTTACTGAAGCTCCTGAAGTTTTTCAGACCTTGAGAGAGCATGAGGTTTCAACAGTCTAGTTAACACAATTTGCTTTTTCACAATGTCATTTGGACAACATCATTACAGAATGCTTCACAATTAATTACATTCAAATAGCAGCTTCTATCCCCTGTGGAGAATGGGATTAATTGGGTCAGATGTAAATATGCATTTCGTGGATCCTGCTGAACACTTGCCCATCTCACCAATTTACCATGTAATTTGATACAACTGGTGTAGTATGCTCTGGAGATCCACAGGTTGAGCACAATTGTCTGTTAGGGTAGAAATACACAGATACGGCAGTGCTGGTATTCTCAGCCTGTAGGGCTCTAACTGCTTGACCTTTTCATTCTCCTGCAGAAATATTAATTTATATTTACTAACACTGAAATATGTTGCTATTGAAAATCAGGCTTGGGACAGAACTCAGAACTGATATGAAGCGTTGTGACAGACCCCTGGCAACAATGGATCAGAAACTCTCCTCCTCCTGGTGTCTTCACCTCCTCCACAGGAAAGAAGGCCATGATGGCAGTGAGAAACCCTGACACCAGGGCCTTACTGGGTCCTGACTCTGGACAGGAAAAGAACAAGCTACCTGCAATGAAAAACAAACAAACTCCTCCTCAAGTCTCCTTTCTTCATTTTTTTATCATTCAATACATATTTGACAATTTTTTCACTGATTTTTTCCCCATGAAATGAGGTGAAATGAGGCCAGAACATATCCAACACATGCAAAGAATCATCACTTTCTAAAATAATGTGGAAAGCAAAAGCTTGTGTCTGTGGCAAATGGCTCTTAAAAAGCTACTTCCTGTTGCTTTACAGCATCAAAAATAAGAACACCATTTCCTGTCTCTTCCTGACTTCCTCTGCCCTATTTTTAGTTTGCACTCTTCCCTAGGTATAATAAGAAATGAGACTTTTGCACCTAGCTGGAGAGTACCTTTCATGAGCTGGAAAACTGCAGAGTTCATTTCTAGAGTGACTCCTGCTGCTCATGAGTAACTACCAGGACAAACTCACTCGAGTGAAGAGCAAACTTCAGTCCTTAAGGCTTGTTAATTCAGAGCTGATCCTTTAAGCCACAGCGTGCTGGTAGGTATAAGAGAGGACTCAAAGTTTCTAAGCAAAGTTCCACTACCAAGCAATTAAAAAAAAACTTTATGAAGTACTCTTTCTGACTTTTCCAGTCCTACCTGTCCCAGGTGACACAGCAGACAGTCATCCCAGACCAGAAATTTGTACTGCAGTATTGCTGTTCTATGGCTTATATCCTGTTCCTGTCTTATTTTACCTTAAGGAATAATTTGTTTAAGTATTTGCAAGCTGGCCAACATGAGTCATTACAGTGTATCATGTTCTGCTTACTGCTTTGGTGATGTGTATGGTTCCCACAGTTTGAACATCTGTCCCCTGTCCCACAGAGCACTCCTGGTTGTGCCACTCTGATCAGTTCAGTGGGCATAAAGATTCACGATTCTGCTCTCTTACCAAGCCTACCAGTCCTCAACCTCTCTGGTTTCCATCACTTCTTGACAGGCATGATTTCACTATTCTCTGTTTCTGTGGGTTTCTGTTTGTTTGTTTGTCTGTTTCCTTTTTGTTTGGTTTACTGTTTTTTTTGTTTAGGGTTCCTTTCCCCCAGAAATTCTAAATGTTTTTCTTCTGGTTTTGTTGTCCTGGCTTTGTCACTATCCTGGCATCTGGACTCCATTACTCCAGCTTGTGCACTTGCACTCTATCATTGTTAATTACCGTTTAGATGTTTGGGACATGATATTTGGAAGTCTTTCTCAGGAACTGGTATTGCATGTTCCATAAATTAGTCTGCCTTTGATACAGAATTTTTAATGTACTCTGGATTTTACTTGTTTTTCATAATTCTCTCCTTTGAAATGCAAGTGATGGTTTGGGGTGAAAAATCCATCCTACATTGTCCACCATCTTTTGTCTGAGGCTGGAAAACACATAGAACACAGATACTTCTTTAGAATTTTTAATGTTCCCTCCTCTAATACAAGACGGTAAAGTTTCCATTTCATACGACACTTGCAAACTAGCCCTTGCAAAAAACAACTTCTCTCTTTCAGTGTTTGTTTGTTGGTGTTTGTTTTTCACTGAAAAATATACATTTCCAGTAAGATGGACAGACCGGTCTTACCAGAATTTTTTTATCCATTGCTTGGTTATCACCCCCATTGCTTCTCTTCCTACATGTTGCTCTTTCTTTGGGGACTCACGTCTCTCTTTAGACTTTTGCTTAGAGCTAGACTAAGTATTTTTATCAAGATGCTTTTCAAGTTTGAGATGATGCTTTTGTTTAAATCTTTAAAGGAAATGTTGTGTGTCCATTTAATAAACAATACAGATACCTTGGCTGATGTTAACCAGGGCCATTCATGCTCACAGTAAAAAGACAAGGACATTCAATTGAAGTCATGAGGTGACATGACACTAAGTTGAAATGAATTGTGCCTATTGTTTAACTACAGTTAAATATTTGCTGCACTTGTATGTGAGACTATAACTTCAAGCTAAATGATCAGTTCAATGTATTTATTTCTACTGCATGTTTTTTTCTGCACAGTTACATTAAAATACTAATGCAATTGCTCTGGAGATATAGAAGTAACCACAGTGTCTTGAAGGTGTTTATCTACAGCAGAAGCTACATGCTCTTTAATCCGTTAAGTAAGCAAGATGAGAGAGAGAAAAAGCCATTCAGATTCTGATTCCTATTTTCACAATGAAACTCATGTTTCAGCTCACACTGCGAGTACCAAAAATAGCTCAGCAAAAGGGCTTTCCTTGAGCACTTCCATTATTCACATGATGCGGCACCTTACATAACGCAAAGCATCCACATCATCCCGCTGAATGCAGTGCACATGGATGCTAGCAGGCAAACATTTCCACCAGGGACAGTAGTGCCAAGTGTTTTAAAGGCAAATTCAGTCTGAAGGCACAGATTTCTTCTAATGGGCAAATCCAGATAACCTTAGAAAATTATTTGGGGGATCTGACAGAGGGATTGCAGTATGAATAAAATTATAAACCTAGTCTATTAAAGCTGGTGTTACTTGATGCATATCTGTTCTCCTTTTTAAAGATGAAAATACTGTATTATCTTGACAGTCTTGATAACTTTGTTTGGGCAGTTGTGGTACCTGCCTCACCACTGGCAGCTCCATCCAAAGACAAACAAATCTCTGAAGTGCTCGACCAGGCAGTGCCATCTTTGCTTAGCAGAGTTATCCTTTGCTTCTGTAATCACTTAGTCCCAGTCCCAGCTCTTTCATTTGAAAACACCATTTGTGCCTCTCTTTGCTAATCTGCATGCATGTGAACCCCCTTGGCTGCAGCATTGCTGTTTGTATTGCTCTCTGTTCCCTGCATGTGGGATTAAATCTGTCACAGCTTCCAGCTGCACAGTTTTTCATTCAAGCTATAAAGTATGGCTTTTAACACTAACGGTCCCAAACTTAACCCCTATTCTTGGTCACAGTGGTAATCAGCACACACATAATTTAGGGTTTCATCTTTGAGATGATGATATGAATATTAGTGTACTGTGACTCATTTTGACTACTGATAATATAACATAATTATTATTTTCAAAAAGGGATGACTGAACCCATGTAAACAGTTCTGCTTCTCTGGAAACCCATAATTTTGAAAAATAAGCAAATCTATTTTGGTTATTAAAAATCATATTTTAAAAACAAGTTATTTTATTTCAAGTGAACTGGCACCATGAAAATTTAGATTTTAATATAATGAAACTGCACTACACCATCAGTACCATTTGATTCACGGTTTTTGCAGCCTGCACTTTCTATTTATCATTATATACAAGAACAAGGCAACCATTTCTCTCAGCAGTCAAGTATTGCTATTGATGGGTGTATTCAACTTGAGGAGAAAGCTTTGAATGCTTCCTCCAAGAGAAACTGCATGGGTCAGACAGACAGGCTGAAGCACTGATAACCTGATGATATAGGGATTTAGTCTGTGTGGAAGATGCCAACAGGTCTTGATAATTAAATATTTTCTAGTGGAATGACAGGTCAATGGTTCATCTACAAATACAATTTTTGGACCATCAACAATACAACCCAGACTTTTCCTAGAAAAACATTAACCAGTCTGATCTTTGACTTGAGAGATCTGATACTCTCTTAAGGTGTCTTGTGCTTTCATGCAAGTGTGAGGGTTGCAGCACTTAAACAAGATTCAGCAGAAGCAATAATGAAAGCAGTGTCAGAGAATACAGGCTTACAAAACTGAGAATATTTTCTTTCTTGTTTTGTAGATCAAGCTGCTAAATCCAAAAATCTTGGTCAGGTGTGATTTAGCACCTTTTTTTTTTTTTTCCTCTCCCTAGATTAGTGCTGAGAGATGCAATATAGATATTCAACCACACTCTTTCACTGCCTTTCCTTGACTATGGCTTTTAGATTTGCATTCAACATAAACCTTGGTTCAGTGAGCAATACCTTAACAAGTCAAGCTCCCTGCTTGTGAGGCTCCTTGCAACAACACAGGCTATGTTGACATGTTCTCTTCTGCACATAGACATCCTTCTCTTGAGCAGAAAAATACCAAGCTGCAGCCATGGGAGCATTGCCCCAGAAACCTCTGCCTTGCTGTGTCTCCTCTGTTGACCTCTCAAGTGTGCATCACTTATGTGATGGGAGTTCTCCAGGGGAAACCAATGCCAGGACAACTGCGGCTCTTAGGGTTCTGCAGCAAAAACACTGCAGTGACATGGCCCCTCTGTGTACTGCCCTGGCTCTCGATGTAACACTCAATATTCAAAAGTAGAAGAGAGGTTTCTGCAACCATCCCTTAAAGTGAGTATAACTGGGACTTAAGCAAACTTTAGCTGGGCTACGAGCACTTTGTGATTGATAAGACATGTAGCATTGAGTACTTACTTCGACTGCTTTTGTAGTTTTATGGCATCAGATTTTCAGTGGCAGCACAGTAATATTGGTCATATCTCCTGGAAAGACACTGGGTTTTTTTTTATATTCAGTTTTTGTATATGTGTAAATATGATTACTTGTACAATAGAAAGCATCCAGAAATTATGGCACTCTTCTTCTGCTTGAAATTGTAGTTCTGAAAGTGAACAAGTTTTGTATTGCAAACTTTCTATCTTAATTTTGCTGTGTAACATAAACTGTGGCTTTCACTTTGATTTTGGAAGCTACTAATTCCCTTTACAGTGTACAAAATCCATTGAAATCATCTGCTTATAATCACACAACTTTACAGAGCTTGATCAAAGTCAGAGATCCATTACAGCTCAAAAGTGGCTCAGGCAACGTTTTTGTTCCGGGAAATCAGGCCCTGAAAGATTAAAATCCCAGTCCCATTTTACTTAAATGAACGCATTTCATTTCTCAGCCACTAGCAACAAGCAGTGAGCTGCACACTAAGCTTGTTTCTCTCTCCATCACTGATTTTATTACCTCCACAACTCACCCATAATATGGATCTATCAACTGATACCATATTTCTTCTGATCTGCTACATGCTACACTCTGTAAAATATTTCAGCCTCATGGTTCTTCTCCAAGCAAATAAAAAGAAACCAATGAAATACATTTTTTTTCATCCATAGTTATTCATACCCCACTAAGCAGGGCTCAGGACATCACAATGAGAAACACCACAGATTGACAGTTCAGGAATAAATAACACACCAACAAAAATGCATTTTGTTGTACATACCAAATTCTGTTGCAATACACTTATCTGAAAGATGACACAATGTGAGATTTACTGTCTCAAGGCATTTCTTATGATCCTGTCCTCCCACCCCACTCACTATATATTTATACAGGACCAAACTACTGAATATACATGCACTTTCCTTGAGAGGTTTGAAATAGGGGTGGCACAAGCCAACAACAGCAAAAAGCAAGCATAAGGATGGGTCACAAGAATGTACAACATGGAGCTGCTGTTCATGCCAGGGACAGTATTGTGTATTTCATGGGGACATTTAGCAAAGAGAATGCAAGAGACTACTAGTGATGCCATCAAAATTGTCCATTTTGCTGATGTATGACATCGTTGCACATAGTAAAACTCCCTTGCTTTCTCTTTCTTACTGCAGTTTTACCCTCAAACTTGAATTGTTGATCTGATTCACTGTCCCGTAAGCTGATGACTCCTTGCTCCGCAAGCCATTCATGCGCCGCATGGACTCAACGCTTTCATTCCCAACAGTCATAGTCTGTGCCTGTCCCCAGAGTGTCAGCACAGATAGCAGCAGCAAGAATGAGAATACCACAGCGGTAACATGACGACACACATACACAACACGCAGAGAGAAGAATGGCTTGGTTAGAGGAGACCATCATGCATAACAATGTGAATCACTTTCAAGGCAAAATAAATTGAGAGAAATTGTGAAAGACAAAAAGTATAAAGATGCAAAAAACACCTCCTAAAGAGAGTAGCCTTAGTAACATTGTTCCTGATTTGAAATTCATGCAAACAGATTCATAGAAAAAGTGAAAGCAAGCCTGTGCAAGTGGATAAGTGTCTTATTCAGTGGAATATTTCCTTGTATATAATTAGGAAATTACCCATTTTGAAAAGAATCCATGTACAAACTAGCCTAGGGTAGACGCAAGTCTTTTGATGATGTGGTATTAAAACCCTTTCTTTTAATTTTCACCAGAATAATAATTTCTAAAGCAGATGAATGTCCAGTTCCATAGACCAAAACCTCATCATTTTGAGTAATGCCACTGGAGACTGTTACTTACCAATGATAGCTTCTTGACTACTTGCTCACCTCTAAAAAAGGCTTTGCATCCAAAACTGAAACTATAGACCCCATAAAGAAGCTTCTGTTGCTACCATGCCTATTTTGGAAATACAGGCTTCCAGTGGTAGTTCATGTGGCCTGTGTGCCTGCAGACAGGCAAGAATCTCTGCTCTCTCCTGTAATCTAATCTTCACTGGAATCTCAATTCACCTGACAATAATGTTAAACCAGAGAACAGCTCTGGATTGCTTCCCAGAGCATCCATCAAATATGTTTCCCAGAGCATCCATCAAATATTACATTAGCTACAAAACATTTATTAGACAGACCTGTCAAAACACAAATGCCCTGTGCCATTGTTGTCATCTCTCTTGTAAAGGAAATTATTATTTGTGGCTTGAAACATTTGTGCAGTTCAAGTAAATATTTATTTCACCTAGAAAATGCATATGTACAGCGTAAATCTAAGTGTTCCTGCTGATACAGCGTGGTGCCCATGGTTCCATGGTTGTGGGTTCAATCCCTGGGTGGGCGTTTGCTTGGGAGTTGGACTAGATGACTCTTGTGGGTCCCTTCCAACTCGGAATAACCTGTGAACCTGTGATACTGAAAACCAGTGACACAGGTTCACAGGTTATTCCGAGTTGGAATATCCTGTAAACAGGGGCAGG
>WEKX01000500.1:32860-63336 GCA_013390025.1 Pitta sordida
GGACTAGATGATCCTTGTGGGTCCCTTCCAACTCATAATTTTCTGTGTGATTCTGTGTGATTCTGTGTGAACCTGTGATACTGAAAACCAGTGACACAGATATAGAAAGGATGAAGCCTTTGTACTTCCCACATTCTCCAGACGTGGGAATGATCATAATTGGACAAAAATTAAATTCAATGTCTACTCTTGCCTTTCACTTTACTGAAGAGTAAAAAAAAAACACAGGAAAGAGGGACACACTTGTTACAAACAATCCTCTCATCTACATTTCAGTTGCTGGTATAAAACAATGTGATGACACTCAAAAATAGGTCTTTTGTTAAAAATGTGAAGAAATCAGTAAGAAACTGTGAAATGGTAGAATCTAGAGAGGAAACTCTCTTCATTCTCATTAACCTCATTTTCTAAAGTGTCCATGTTTCCTGCTTTCAACTGGTAAAGACAGCAGTTCCTGGTGGTTGAAAGCATGGGCAGAGATGCCAATCACTGCAATAGGCTACCCTAAGGAATCTCCCATTTTAGCATAACTAGCTGGAGCAGGCTCTAGGAAAGACAGGTCTCAGGTGTGTTCTGATGTCATAACACCTGGATAATATTGTTCCTCTATCTATGTCATTGCATCCAACAATTCCTTACCCACTGGAGGGTGTCACATAGTAGCACAGTATTTGTAAAGGTCCAGCTGCCTCACCAATTGCAGAAAGAAAAAAAAATTCTTGGAATCAGTGACCGATCTATTGATATTTATCAGTAAATTCATAAACTGCAAATAAACCCAGCAGCCAGTCATCAGCTCTTTATCAAGGAGTAAATCACCCAAAAGGCCACTTTAGAATGAGACTCTTCTGCAAAGGCAAGAAGAACTGAGGCAAGACATCAACTGCACAAGAGTGTGCTGTCGTCAGAGTAGACTCGGTTACCCCAAGGAAAGAGAAGCTATACCTTGTTTTGTCTTCTTTGCCTTCTTCGAAGCCTCAGAAACTCCTTGTGCTGCCGTGAAACAAAGTTGACTGCTGCATATTCCAGCAAAGCAGCAAAGACAAAGAGAAGACACACAGCCATCCAAATGTCAATAGCTTTTACATAGGAGACCTAGAAAGAAGTAGGATACAGCATGTTATATCTCAATCTTCTTCATAAGCTGAAGATACTGATGTAAAAAAATAAACACATTTTTGTGTATCGTGAGTTCCTGTTGTTCAGTGAGGTGGGTTTTTTCTTTTAGTGTTTTGATTTGTTAATTTATCAGCTCATAACAAACAAATAATTCAACTATTAATGAAAATGCACATTGGCAAAGAACACACAGGTTCTCTTATAATACAATCAAAGTTTGGAAGAAGGAATACAAACACAGAGTGTGATAAAGTGCCTATTGAAAAAACAATTGTAGGGAGTTTATAGGTTTCACATTGTTAAATTTTTATGAACCAATTACCATATTGACTAATTAGCTACATTTGGTATCCATAACCTCAAAGTAAACTCAGGGTGTTCTGTCTTATGGGTCGATATAACTTGACTAATTAAATATTCAATCCTAGTTCCTTGACCTTTATAAAACAACTCTATAGAAAAAAAAATCTTCATAGATAGTATCTACTAAAAATACCGAAATACCAGCTGCCTCTGTTCTAGAAAAGTCTATTCTGATTTGAATTGACTGGTCCACAATAAAATCAGATACAGCATTGCAATATCACAAGATTTTTATTGTACTTCCCACACTGGGCCCAACAGAAGCAAATTAACAAGCTACACACTATGCATATCAAAACTACATTCTCCACAGGTGTATTTGGTCTCTGCCTTTCTTTGTAGTCTTGTAGTTTTTAAGCAAAAAACTTCTGATTAGGCAACAGCAGGTTGTCTCTGTTGTTCATCAGGTATTACATCTAGGGTGGAACTTAAATCATCTGACTTTCCATGTCTACAACATACATGTGAGCTAGTTGCATAAACTACTTTCATATAAATAAATATAAAAAAGAATGAAGAAGAATGGGCATTTCTAAGATGCAATGTATTTGAACTGTTTTACATGTCTTCTCTATAATGAAATTATACAAGTAAACAAGTAAATAGAGTAAATAGAGTTTCTTGTTCTTCATGGCTGTAAAGAGGAGCTTAGGAAACCATTGTAAGCATAATGTAATGAGTAAAGAACATGCGACTTTACTGACACATTAGGTACCTAGCATCCATTTGCTAGTTCAGAAGAGCACAAATCTTCAGTATCTCATACTAACCCGTTCTCTGGAGATGCCTCAGACACCCAAGGTCACCTCAGTTTGGTAGAGACTCACGGCAACCTCATACAACTGAATCAAGATAAGCAAAATGGTTTGTACCTAAACCTTAAAAAATTATAATAAAATGTATTTAACATTTGAGTAATATCCTGCAGGCCAAACATTTCAATTAAGTCAAAACATACAGTGGTCTGAAAAGGGGGCAGAAAAAGGATATATTGTGCGTGCACACACTCATATTTAGGAGACCCAATTTCCACCTTGGAAAACTCCACCTCTACGCTTTGCATACACTGTTCAAATAAACAGTGAATGCACTCTTATGGATGAGCAAACATTTCATAATGGAAGGAAGCATAGCTGTATCAGTAGGTTCTGCTCCTATTTGCCATGTGCTGGAATAGCATAATTTTTCTAAGTCTGTGGAACGCCTTTTGTTAACACCACATGGAATACATTGTACTATGTGCTTCAGTAAGCAATATGAGCAAAGGAACTGGCATTTAAAGTATGACAGAAAGGATACAGAGCTCCATCCTACAAATCCTGAACACTGAATCAGACATTTCAGAGGAGCCAAGCCCTTTTATTCAGTCTGCATCACAAGGAATGTACCTTTCAGTAGCTATAGTGCAGGTCCACACCGTAATGTGTGCCCAACAAAAATGCATAGGCTGAGATGTAACAGGCTGAGGTGACACTACGAATCTGTGCCTTTCAATTAGATACACAGCAGGTATGCATTTCTCTCCCACACATAAAAAAAATGTTACAAGTTACATCTTCACTGAGCAGCTGCAAAACACAGTGAAAACTCAACAATGTCCCAGGCACTCTGTGCCACAGGCTGAGGCACAGTAGGAATCAAGTCACTGTAATTTGTGTAAAATGCAGCTGAGTTTAGATTGTGTGTTTCCTTCCTTGAAGGGCCAGTTAGATTTCCTTTACAAATGCCCTTAGGAGCTGTATTAGACATGCATAAACAGCTGGACTGTGCTGCCAAGAGACAGCACAATGCAGGGAGCTGGAGTCACAAGCATCAGCATTTCTGACTCTGCAAATCCTGTCCTGGTGGGCTTAAAGCAGGGAAGGCAAAATAATAAAGGAAGTCCTGAGTTAGCCTTCCTGCCACTTACACAGTGCTATCATAAATAGCAACCACACAGTTGCTGAGCCAGCTGAATTATTTTAACTCCAGCTTGCTGATCTAGAATCAGAGAATCACGATATACTTGGCAGATACGTAGCTTGTTCGATTGTTTAGCCAGTGCCACATCATGGCACAGTTTTAAATGAGGAAAGATAAAGCAAACTCTTCCAACACCACATTAAAAATAAATAAATTATAAAGTCCTGCAATGAGTAAAAGCTGATAACTTTGTTTTCAAATCAGTTTATGTAGTTTACCGATAAATCTTCAGTATGCACAGAATTATGCTGCCAAAAGCCTAAAAAACCATGCAATTTTCTGACATAGTCATGGAAGCTGGAGACTGCAAAACTGAGTACATCATGATATTGTAGACATAGATCATAGTGTAGCACAAAACCTCATATGTTTCTTCAGCTAAAAAGCTTATATAATCTGTTTTGGCAAGGACTCATCAAACAGTGTATCTCCCACTTCCTTAATTACCATGATCCATGATCCATAGACACTACTGTGTACCTGTAGGACAGTATAGACTGATTTTTTTTGAGATCTCTTCTCATTTAACTTAAAACATAATATGCACATGCTGGGTTTCATTTTAATCGATGTTAAGAAACATTCAATTTTAGGACAAGATTCTAAGTGGAACATAAACATCTATTCTGCAGTCAAATAAATTGTACCCTAAAAAAGCCAGTTTCCCATTTTTTTACCAAGCCAGGAATTTTGGATGGCTCTTTCAGGTATGTACATCTGCTTGACACAAATATGCTAACTTGGGTTAGATAAAACATATTATCACCTCGGTTCACAGGTTATTCCGAGTTGGAAGGGACCCTCAGGATCATCTAGTCCAACTCCCCACCAACTAGACCATGTCACTGAGCTCCTCATCGAGTCTTTTCTTAAACACCTCCAGGGATGGTGACTCCACCACCTCCCTAGGCAGACCATTCCAATGAGAGATCAGTCTCTCTGTGAAAAAATTCTTCCTAACATTCAGTCTAAACCTCCCCGGCATAGCTTAAGGCCATGTCCTCTCATTCTGGTGTCGTCAGCCTGAGAGAAGAGATCCTCACCCATCTGGCAGCAACCTGCCCTCAGGTAGTTGTAAACAGCAATTAGGTCGCCTCTGAGCCTCCTCGTTAGCCACTATCTTGATGTAATCCTAAGCAGAACAGAGCAGAATAACATAAACTACCCCACACTAACCTATGTAATAGAAACTGTTACATGAGCTCTTGCCACCTTTCCCATAATTTCACTTTCAAGACAGAATGCAGTAGCACTACAATTTCAAAGTTGACGCTATCAAGCCACCATGTATAAAATAAAAAAATAGGGGCGATTTTTTTTTAAGGTAAAACTTCCTCCAAGAAATCTGTAACCCAATAGCATACTGCCTCCATTTACTTTGCAATACTATTAGAAGTGGATATTTGAAAACTCTGCCTTGTTCAGGGTTGTTGTGTCCGGAAAATGCAGTAAGATTTTCTTGCCCTTTTCTCTCTTTAAATAGCTGCTCCATTTTTCTGCTGCATGTTGCAGAGCTGCCTCCCTAATGCTGTTTGGAAGGAGGGGACTTAATGGCTCCCACCAATAAAACCATAAATTATATCAATTATTCAGATGCTTTGCAAATGTTTTAGGGCCAGCTAATGAGGGAACTCTTTCAGAATTAGAGCGGTCTGCATCAAGAGCCAAGTATGGTAAGGCTAAGTATAGTAAATGTGACAAAGCAACTCCTTTTCCTTCATAATTTTCCTGATTTGTTATTTGGCCATACCCACTATGTAAAAAAAAGACTAGCTTGTGCTCTATACAGCATTGCTTGTAGCATCAATTATTCTAGTGAAGTTCCTGGAAATGAAAGTACAAGGAGGATTGCGCTGTTTGTGAAGAACTCACAAGGATTAAATCTTCCACTTTTCAAGCTCTTTTTATTTTAGCACTGTGACTCTCTCACAGCTTCTGGGTGCCTTTCGGCATGTTGCCACGTGTCACCACCAGAATGGAGCATGCTTTTGTGGAGAGAAGCCGGGGGAAAACATGGTCATGGGTCCTGCAGCTAAGCAGCTGTCATTTGTTGACATTTGTGAATCAACCCAAATGTGAGCTCTGTTTCTGCTACAATGCCAGCCTCCTGAGACCCCAGACAACTCCTTTAACTCTCTGATTCAGTCAAACAAGTGTAAAAAGGAAATAAAGACACATTCGTCCTCTCCCACAGTTCTGCATTGTGAAAATAACAATATGCAGTGAAAGGTATTCGGTTGTGTTAAAAAAGATATATTCACTTAGTTGATGGAATCTCATGAAAAAATATCCTTAATATCCTTGACTCATGATATGAAGCCCCAAACCTCTGCTTTTACACAATGCCACATTCTAGGTAAATTTTTTATCAAAAGAAGAAAAATTTCAGCTACTAGGGAATGCTGTAACTTGAAATTAGCCTCTCCTATTCATTAAAATAGTCTCTGGGGACAAAGTTTTCAGATAATTTTTCAGATTGGTAACATGGAGATAGAACAAAGTACCATTTAAATCAAACCTGAATCACAAGTTATGTCAAACTGTCTTCCAGTAAAGGCATTGTTGTTGTATTAAAATTAACTTTTTTTTAAAAAAAAACAAACCAAAATACATGAAATTGTAGACAATTATCTTTTTTTTTTTAAAGTCTTGAATTCATAAAGAAATCAATCCTGCATAACAGCACCAGTTCTAGTTTCATCACAATTTCCAGGCAGGGAAGTTGCTGAATGAAGTACATGCTGTCACTTGGCATTACAACTAAAAAATTTTCTTTTTGTTCCACTCTTACTCTGCATCTTTCTTTTCACTTGTGTTTCACCCCATGAAATATTATAATTCTAAACCAAGCTCATATCAGAAAATCCAAGTTATATACTTCCCCAGTCTTAAACCTTTGTTTTATATTATTCTACTGTTGCAACATTTTCCAGTCAATTATATTGCACACTGTGGAGTTTTAAAGGGTCATCATATCTAGATTGGTCGAGTCAACAAGACTTTTTTAACTTAGTGGACAACATGGCATAAAAGAGCAAGTGTTTTAGATTCCACCCAATTCAAAATTAGTGGGATTGATCACCTGGTAAGGAAAACTTCAATATGTGTGTTGAGAAGGGGGCAAGTAAAGCAACTATTATTCACAGTTAGCTCTGGAACCTGTTCTAGAAGTGGGCTGCTTCTGCAGAGCAGGGAATGAGGCTGAAAACTTTTGTCTTCCAGACTGTGGTAAATGTTTCCTTGCCTCTTTAATACCTTACTGTCCACATTTTTTCTATAATGTACTTTGCAATGAAAGAGGTTAAGATATCAGGGCTCTTCTGTTACTGGAAAGTAAGTCCTCACAGTATAGGGCAGATTTTACCAGTAGACGCATCACTAGTGAATGAGTCCTATGGATGTCATAAGTGTTGTTCATCAGCTCACTCACTACATTGCTGGGCAGCTTGGGAAGACAACCAACCTGGCTGGTGACCTACCTTCCTTTTTAGGTGCACTAGGGTTAAAATCAAGTCCAAAATGCCCTGCTCGGGAACCAAGTGCCTACTCTTGGAGTAAAATGCACTTTGGAGATGCTGAAAAAAGTGATTTGGTTTGCTTGTCTGATGAATGAAAAAAATAACAATATTTGGTGAATGTGAAACACACTCTCCCCAGTTCCACTTTTCTTCTAATAAAATTACTCTATTTTTTAATTGACTGAAATTATTTGTTCAACCTTTCATTTCCTTTTTCTATTTTTTCAGAAACATCTACTTCATCTTCTATTTTTAAAAGAAATATGAGCAATTTTCAAAACAAAACAAGAAATAAGCAAGAAATATTCAATTCAAAAATGATGAAACAAGCTCAACCACTGTCCCTCTATTTTTCAGAACCCATCTGAAAGTATCCACCTAACTCAGCAGGGATTCACAAGTTGTTCCAGCCACCCAAAATTGCTTTTTTTAGTGAATAAACTATTCATCCAAAAATTTTTGCTCTATTTCTATTGCTAGTTCTGCCAAGTCATGAGATGTTAAACCTCCCACTCACTGCTGATGCAGAACTAAACGCTGACTGCATGCAAGGCAGGAAAAGTATGGGAAACATTTATGATTTGTTTTTCCTTCAAAGATGAAGGGAAATTTTCTCCAAGACTTTGAAGAAGATCAGGGAGTAGGTATTTACAAAGATGCTCAGAGGGCCTCATGGGCATGGGCCAGAAGAGATGAACACAGCCATGCAACAAAATTCACCAATGGGCTAATAGCTATTTTTGTTGGGCTAACCAGCCCAAGTTTCTGCAGATATAGGAGTTGTCTATGAGTGTATGTGTATTCACACATTTTGTTCTTTCTTCTCAAATGGTACACTTTCACTTTTGAAAAATGTAATACCA
Source organism: Pitta sordida (assembly GCA_013390025.1). Lineage (NCBI taxonomy): Eukaryota > Metazoa > Chordata > Aves > Passeriformes > Pittidae > Pitta > Pitta sordida. The sequence continues at coordinate 40,686 of WEKX01000500.1, forward strand.
TAAATACAAAATCAGTTAGCAGATTGGTGAAGCCAAGACTGCTTGGGGTTTTTTTCCCAAGTCCATGTAACATATTGTCATATTCATCATGTGTCATTTTGTGCAACCATATGGTGTAGTTGCCTTGTATTTTTCATTCCTGACAATTCATTCTTTCTGTACATGAAAGTTAAGGCAAGATGCACCATTTCCTTTACCCAGCTTAAGCAGGGAGGCTGGACCACATGATGCACTGTGGTGCCTTCCAACCTTACCCATTCTGTGATTTTGTGATTCAAAAACCCTCAACTTCCTTAAAGAGAGTATGACTATTTTTTGGACATAAAGGAAAAACAAAACCTGAGTGATATCTTAAGGCATTTTTTCTAACCAAGCAAGTTACAGCTGAGAAAACAAAGACTTGTGCATTGCACAGATAAAGGTGTTGGTGCTGAGCTTGGGAGGAATCTGTGCTACTTTATTATACATTGATAATGCAGAGACAGGCTGATCCCGGCTACTGAGCATCAAGTAACGCTAATTCAAATTGTAACCAGGGTCAAAACCCCACGTTTGCACACTGATAGTCAACTGCATGTTGTATCACTTGTCATTAAGATGTCAATAAAGTGGAAATGTCTCGTATCTATACCAGGAGTTCAAGTCTAGCTCAGACCACTGCAGAAATAGTTAACAGGAAGGTACAGAAGAGAAATGTTGAGTTATTTTGAAACTTAAGGTTCTGGTGGCCCGAGAACCATGTTCAGTTCATGCCTGTAAACAATGGTAGAGTGGAAGTAAGATTGAGCAGGTCTGCATCAGGGTGCAAGAAAAACCAAATAAGAAAGGAATTAGTTATTTCTATCTGATTGTCTTCTTTTAACCCCCGCAGAAACAGATTGAAAGTATGAAAAAGAGAGGAGAAAAAGTGCAAATTCTGCAGTTTGTCATTTATTAGGACTTTGGCATGCACCAGGGCACTGTTGACTTTTGTCTTTGCCCTGAACCTGAAAAACAGTGGGCAGAAACAGGTTGGTGACACCACCATTCCTACCTGCTCAATTACATCCCTGGCACTGCATAAATGGGAATTTGTGGTTCCTACAACTCTCTAGCCTGGTTGCCTCTCTCTGCCCTCTTGGTCAAAAAACTCTGGCTTAGCTGGTCAACAAATATGTGCTCTACAGTAGTGCTGCAGACCAGGAGGCAGCTAACCCTCCCACAATGTCATAGGCAGAGGTAGTATTCCTTCATCACATTTCAGAGAAGCCAGTAAGATCCCCAGTCTGTGCTTGAGCTGTCTCAGAAATAAACCTTCAATACCAAACATCAGCTTCTCCCTACTACCATTCTGCACATCTCTGCTCTTTTCCTTGGTCTCACTTTGTATATTTTGTATTCTTCTGTCTTCAAGAAATTGGTCTTGAATAAGAACTCACAACCATTTAAGTCTTTTTTTTTCCTTCAAAACCAACCAGACTTCCAATAAAACTTTCTACTGTCAAAAGGAGAAGAAATCCTCCCGCCACCACAAAACCCTTATGACTCTCTGTTCACACACAGCCCCCACAGGGTACTACAGCATCTCAGTGCCCTACAAATTAATCCTTCAGATTTGGCTTGTGAATTAAGCAAGGCAGAAAAACAAGTTTACATTGGCAGAACTAAAATAAATAATACCAGTAATTGTGTCATTTCTCGTGTATGAACCAAAGAAAGCAATCAACAGATTGGTGGAGTCATGGTGATTAGTTTACAAAGGTGACAAATGAGGATTGATGTCTCTGCTACAAGGAAGCAGCTTCTTATTGCTAAGTAATTGAAAGACATTTATCACACAGAAACACCTCCACATCCAGCTGAGTTCAGTGCAAATTGAGAATTATATGTGGCCGCATTAAAACATGGGCAAGTACATATGCTGCCAGCCCTTCCAGATAGATGACAGTATCAGTCTTGGGTGTCTTTTACAGCAGAAAATTCTGGCCCTTCCTTCCCAGTGAAATCAACAGATAAGATTTCTTTAATGTCATTAAATGCCCACTTGAGTCCTTGGACTCTGAGTGGTAAAATCTTCAGTGGATGAGAGCTTGGATAAAACCTATCACCAAGGAGAAAAAAATTGCATGATTGCAAGCAAGCATCACTGTCAGGATCTTTAAATGGCATTATAAAATCAATAATGAGAGTCAAATGCTGATACTTAGCAAAGAAGGATTTATATTTAAGATTAATTTGAAATAAGAATCCAGCGGGGTATGTATCTGAGCACAGCCAGAGTGCCTACTTCTATATTGCCAGTTTTTCTGCTGTGATTATACTTGTCTGATTTTTTTTTCATTTGTTTGGGGTTTTTTGGTTGTGTGGTGGGGGTTTTTTGGTTGGATTTTTTTGGCTGGTTTGTTGGTGGGTTTTGGGTTTTTTGTTGTTAACTCAGCTTCAGAAAAGCCCTTTTGTTTGTAGATCCAAAAGTTTTTCAGCCACCTCAGGTGAAAAGTAATCTTCATTCAGCTCAGTCACAGCCATGCCAGGTTCAGTTATTACCTCTGCCACCTGTTTAGGAAGAAGTGCACCAAATTCAATTGTTCTTTGACCTTTGAAGAGTTAACTGACTCAGTCCATGACTTTTATCAAATAACAAGTTGGGAACAAATCTCTTCCTTGCAAGTAAAACAGGTAAGAATCACAGAACTGGCATATGGCAGTGTAGCTACTGTGAAAAATACCAACAACATTTGTCGCTATATATACATATTTAGGTATTATTTAGGTATTCTCCATTGGATACGACAAAAATTGTATGAAATCTCAGATGGCTGCAGAACATTTTACATCTTTTCTGTGCTGTATTTCCTATTGTAGTCACAAGTAAGTGAACCATTAAAAGTGATCCAATTCACTGAACCAAACAACAAAACCCTAAAATTAGAAAACTATGCCTATGGCAATATGATTTTTTCTTACGCTTTTGGTCTCTGCTATTTGTGAATAGAAGGTTGGTTTTTTAATACTTCCCTAAGAGCAGACTCTTAAATTCTGGATTTCTTTGGACTTTCAGCAATGTAGTTTACTGGGAAAAGGCATTTGTTTTTTATGACTTCTAGTCTCTCTAGATTAGACATGAGTAAATCAAGTTAATCTTTTCGTCAGAGAAAATTGTCTTATCAATAATAAATATAACATCAGACTAAAAAATACTGAGAATGGAATGATTCATTACATTATTCAGTATCTCCATATGATTATTTCTTGACTTTTACTTGATCAGTTACTATCCCTGCGCCACTTATCATTCTTAATGATTCTTCTTGCTCTGGATTCTGAATTGCTTCCTTCATCTGATCCAACTGTAAGGGGAAAAGTGTTTTATTTGTGGATAATGTAAGCAATATATAACTAACAATAACAGCATAATAAAAAGATCCATCTATTACAGTCCATCAAATTATTCTCTTTCTATCTCTGGGGGAAAAAAAAGTTTTAAAAATTAAAAATTAAAAACATTCATAAAAATAGATCCCAAAGCTGACATCAAAGAAAACATAGGTTCTGGTAGGATAACATGGTTGTATTCCAATTGCAAGTGTGAGTGAGTCACTTTTCATGTACAGTAAAGCTCTTAAGAAAATGCAGAATTGAAAGAGGAAGTACAATGGAAATAATAGAATACGGCAAAAGTGAAAAGGTAGACAAGGTGAAAAGAAAGAAATTGATGGTTTGAATATTAACAAACAGAAATAAAGAAAATAAGATGAAGGCAGGTTAAAAAAAAGGAAATGGAATTCAAATACAGGGGAGTGAACAGCAGCATTTAGCAAGATTTGTACAAAGATACAATTTTTGTTTACTTTAACTAAATCAGTTTTCATATTTCAAAGAGATCATTGTTACCATGTAAATGTAAATGTACCTATCACACCCTCAAATACTCAAGCCTGCAGGGTCAGGACCTGGGACCAGCTCTGCACCTGGTGAAGTGCAGGTTGCATGCCCAGACCTCTGTTTTGCAGGAAGTCACCCCTTGGGATGGTGCAGAAAGCCAAGTGATTCATACTTTGCCCTGGAATCTTCCAGACAAGGAACCACCTGACCCACCTGTCTGGAAGAAAACATCTGGGAATCAAGGTGTACCAGGCTTTGAGGTAGAAGCAGACCTGCACAGCCAGTTTGAAGTTACAGGCATGTATCTCCTTTCCTGTTTTTCCTGGTCACATTCTTTGAAATGTAATGATCCTTTTGAGCGATTTTCTAAAGTGAGGGAGATCAGACAAGATCTCCCTGTCCTTTCCATCCAGAGATGCCTGACCAACTGATGTTGTTAAATGAAATATGTTTGCAACCCCTTTGTGGAGGATCAGCCTTGGAACAAGAAAGCAGGAAAATCGAGCACAAGAACACACCATGTAGGCCCCCTTTTGTGTTCACATGGAACCACCAGAAACACCTGCAAGGCAACATCAGGCTACTCAAGCACAGAAGGGACAGAATCATCTTTCATGCTCATTTTCTGCTGCAGATTCTCATTATTTGTAGTAGCTTTCTAATGGGCTGCTGTGCAATTGTCTCCTTGGCTATATTCAAGATAAAGAAAAAATTCTGTTGATTTATAGTAAAAATTAGGCCTCCCAACTTCTGAGCCTTTTTTTCCAAGCAGAGTCTTTTACTAAGATTTTGTTTACAGCTGTCATGTTTTCCACATATTCCATTTTCACCTGAGCTGTAAATCCAAGAACTTTCTGAATCCTACTGTAAAGTTAAGTTGTCTCCAGGACTCTTATACTAAGAGCTTTCTTCTAAAGAGGGTCATCACACAATCAGGCTGAGTGAAGTCATTTTCAGTCACAATAGTTAGGAACCTAGTGTAAATATATAATAAAAGAAGTAACTAAGAACGCCATTGCTTCTTACTGAGGGATGTTTGTGTAGAACCCTCTTAGCCATGCAGTCTTGTGTTTAAGGGATGTATTTGTATTCCCTTATCAGCTCAACTTTGAGCCAAAGTACTAGACCTTCATAACAGGACAGTCCTTTTCTGAAGGCTACTTGATTGCTTTGCCTAAAGGCCAATGTTTACTCCTATAAACTGCTCTTTTTCCTCATCCATTTTCTAAAGTCAGTCACTATATTTGCTCTGTACTGTCTGCAGCTGTAGTTAAAGCATCCAGACACTCCGGAAGGAACTGCTCATCACTGAGCACTAGCAGTGCCTACAACATTCTTGGTACCAGTGATAGAAGCAAGACTACAGTACAGATCGAGAGCTATTTGAAGGATCACATAGACAGCTTGATGGCCCTGCAGGTTCAGAGCACTGCAGCACAAGTAAAGCGAATGGCTTTCATGTTAGTTTGATATCACATGCTCAAGGCTTGCTGACGTCTATAGCCCCATGGCAAGTAAAATCTTGCTGGCAGAATGACTTCGTGGTACTGACCGATGAATGTTCACCTTACCAAAAGGCTAGAGACAACCTGGAGGGAGCTAACAATCCTAGAGGGAGCTACTGAGGATATCACCACTGCTCAGTGAAGATTCACAGTGGAGACTGCTCTTCTGTGCAGGAGTTAGGGAATAAATCAGTCATGGTTTTCTTATTTCTATTTGCAGTCCTATGCGCTCTTGCATATGATGGATTGGGTTGTATTCTTTCTGCATGCATGGCATTATAATTGATGGTATACGTCCCTTCACTGCTATTTAGTGTGCGTGCATGTGTGTGTGTGTTTTCCTAGTTTGTGTCATTTGCTGTTTCTGTAAAACAGTAAATTGGTGAGGTTGAACCACCTACAAGGAGGGGATATTTCTGCATCCTTGGGGAACTGCTAATCCCACTTAAATGGAGAAAGTTCAAAAGCCTTAATGATATGGGATCTGGAGAAACTGTGCTGAGGAAAATGCCTCAGAGATGATGGACAGAATAATTTCCTGGAAGCCCAGAGGGGGCCAAACTGAGTTTTCTGCCACTTAAAATCATTGGGATGGCTGGAATTGAGGACACAGTAGGTGGGACGAGGGCTGTGTGTGAATTTTTGCATTCCTGCCTAGTTTTGCTAGTTGTTTTGACTTTTGTTAATTAAAAAAATATAAATCAACTTTTTTATTTTATTCATGTTCTGACAAAACATGGGTAATTTTTAAATTCAGCTGAAACTTTTAATCCCTTGTGGTATCTCACTGTGAGAAGATAAAGGCACATCCACTTCAAAGCTCTGGCTGATACCAGGACCTGACATAGGCACCACTTTGCAAAACAAAGAGACTGGGTCTTTCAACCACCGCCCAGTCTTTCTGTGTTCAACACAGAGTTTGTGGGCATTTTTTCTGATGCTCGTCTCTGTAATCCCAGAGCCCCAGAGCAAGAAGCAAAAGCCAACTTGTTCACCAAGAGCATAATTCAAAGCTCCCCTAAAATGCCCCTGAAAAGGAGCAGCCACATAGAACATAGAGATTGTTCCTCTCCTGAAGTCACAGACCTGGGTGCCCCAAAGCCTGTCTGATGGTGGGAACGCCTGGCACAGACACTGAGCTAGTTCTGCAGGCTGGGCACAGCACATGTCAGAGGCAGGAGAGAAAGAGAACAGCTTTTCTGACTTTCAAGCAACTCTGACATGCTCAGATGACTTGTGTAACTTAAAAGAGGCTGCAAAACTGAGTCAGCCTACGCAAGAGAAGAAAACAGCCTATATATAAATAACAACCTATATTAGTTTCCCCCTGTCAGTTCCATAAGTAGATAGAGAAGAACAAAGCTTTGAAGTGAGTCATGTTAACATCCCTCCCACACCTCCCCATCTCTCTCTCTGTCTCTCTCTAACTCTGATAGTTCTAAGGAGGCTCAAAAAATACATTGGTCAGAATTTTAAATCATTAAGATCAAGGTCAAGCTCTAACTCTTTCAGATGTTAATGAATTGCCTAAGCCAGGAATTCTCTTTGCATAACTGGGAATGAACATGACTCTTTCTTGAATCATTTTGTAGGTATTTGCCTTAGTGGTAAGTATAAAGTAGAAATAGTTCACCATCAGCTTTCTTTCCAGCACTAAATATTCTTGCAATATTGGTCTGTTCCTGCTACTAGCTTAAATGTAGGAATGCACACCTACATCCTTTATATTCACATGGTCATTATAAACTCGACTTCCACTGTGACTCAGCAGAACTAACTCATATCACACAGATTTGACTCCTGTTAGATCAAAAGAAGAGTCTGCTGGTCCTGTATAGAAGTCTGGATTGTGCTGCTGTGTTAGCCAGTATTCACATTCCCTACCTCCTAATAACTCTGACCCCAAGTCTCTAAGGAGAGTCATACATGGCTAGAAATACAGAGACAACACTTCATATAATATTTAAGAGCTATCTTTCTGTTTGATAAGTTACTAATAGATGTCAGAAATTCCAGTTACACTTGCTCTATCATTCTTCAATAGAGCTGTGGGGAAGTACTTGCCTGGCTGGTGAACCCTGCTACGTGTTTCTCACATGGACTGACATTTACTTATTTGTCATTTTCTTGCAGACAGAAAATAAAGCAAACAAATAAAAACAAATCAGAGAACTATTCTCCATGAAACAGTACATGTTAGCAGAGAATAATAGTGTCTAATGAGGCTCCAAGACTACAAAAAAGATCTCAAAATTTCTCTGTCTCTTTCTCCTGAAAGATCTTAATGTTAAGAGCCTTAAAGAAGCTAATCCATCTGCTTCTAAATGACTATGTGCAATGCAGGGAAAAAATCCTTAGCTCCATTTTACAAACAGAGAAATTAAGGTGTGGATATATTAAGTACACTACCCAGGTCTTCATGAATGGCAGAGCTCTGAATGACATCTTAATCTTTTGTCTACCCCATTGTATTGGGTTTTGCTGTTGCTGGTTTTCTGGTAGTGGGGGGGATATGGGGGACGTTTTTCTTTGAGAAGTTGCTCTCATAGCTGGCAGAGATAATGCCAGCCAGCTCCTGGCTGGACCTACCACTGGCCAAGGCTAGGTCAATCCGGAGAGACAGAGACACCCCTGTGATAACATATTTAAGAAGAAAAAAAAGTTAGAACAGCAAGAAGACATGGCTGCCAGAGATGACCTGTGAGAAGTTGTAACAGCAATGCAGGCACCAAAGCCAGGGCTGAAGGAGGGGGAGGAGGTGTTCCAGGCATCTCCCTGCAGCCCGTGGTGATGACCATGGTGAAGCAGGCTGCTCCCCTGCAGCCCATGGAATGGAGAGGACACAGGGATGCAGAAGATCCACCTGTAGCCCATGCAGAGGGGAGCCCACTCTGGAGCAGGTGGATGCTGGAGGGAGGCTGCAGCCCATTGGAGCCCACATTGGAGCAGAGCCCCAGGAGAGATGTGTGGCCTGTGGAGAGGAGAGACCATGCTGGAGCAGAACTGTACCTGGTANTTTCCATGTTTTAGAGTCCGGATCACCCTTCCCATGGGGCTGTGAGAAGGACGCATGAGAATTTTCCTGAGCAGACTCTGCATCACCACCATACTACAAATGGGATTTTGTAAAAAATGCATATCTGTATCACTGTCAGACACATTAGGAGGAGAACAGGAGATAGACAGGGGAAAAATGTGCAATAATAGTACCCCATCCTTTTTTGGCTATTACTGTCAACTTGGTTTTGGACACAATAAGAAGCAGTGAAGAAGAAATTAATACAGATTTAAGTTTTGTTCAGTGTAGGTTATACTCATAATTAAGTGGCGGGAGGCAGGAGGATATTCCGGCACATGTAGCTGCAACAACGATTTTGCTTAAGTTGTCACTACAATGTTTATTTTGTAAACATATTTGTCAAGTTTGCAACACTTACTCTGCCTAAAGGGTACCTTGAACCTAATATTATTCCAGCAATGATGACTTTGATTGATTGCACATCAGGAAGCTTAAGTGCAGAAAACTCCTACACGAAAACACTTTAAGGTATGGAAACTAAATTTAAAGGCTGCTGCTTTAACATGCTTTGTGTGACACAGCAGCCCCAGCCCCAGTCTGAAATGTGGGGGTAGCAAGGAGGAAGGGCAGCACGGTCATTCAGTCCTACTCACACAGGACATGTCATAGCATTATATTGTGGTGTTAGAGTGAGAGGGGAGTAAAGGAACAGAGCCTGCAGAGCCTCCTGTTCCTAACAAACCCACATCTGTTTAACATGCCTAGCTGACAATTGACTCTCAAAGAGCACAGAAAAAGCAGCAACAAATGTGCTCACCATATCACTTTTACACATATCCCATCAAAATCCATCGTTGCCATTCAGCTGATATTAATACACTTTCAACAGAGGAAGGGGTGCACACCAAATGCTCCGATAAAAGCTTCTTATCTTTACTGAATATCATCAGAGCTGCCCAACACTTTTGGCAGCAGCCATTCCGGTGCAGAATGGTCTCCACTGAGGATCTGCTCAACCCTTGGGAAGCTCTCTGCATTCTTATCGGAGGGCTGTTACTTTTTGAGTCGTCCTCAATATATCTTCAGGAAGGCTGCAAGTCAACATTCCTGTTGGCACTGCTGTTGTAGTGCAGCAGGTGCATTGACACTGATTTTCCAACCCTACAATAAAACCTCACAATCTCATTCACAAGAAAGATGCCCAACTTTTACAGGGCAAGTGAGTTCTCATGTCTGCCTTAGGTCCAATGCCCTGTAAAGTAATTTGCTATATCATAGTATATTCTTTCTTTCAACTCGACTGAAGCAATGTTCCCCTCTTGGCCTTCACAGCACAGCTCTCCTAAGTATTTACGCTTTTCTTTTCCATCCAGGAGTTGTACAAAGGGATAATAATTAAATGGAGGGGAGTGTTTATTTCATCTTTCCTCTCTCTCCAATCCCTTTGATCATAGATACAGAAAAGATCTAAGTGCTTAAGTCCAAACACTTTGCCACTGTTCAGCTGCTGCTTAACTCTGGGAATAACTTGAGTTCAAGAGGTCCTTCATTATTTAACATTTTCTGGGCAGCTGAGTTCTGCTCATGCCCAGAATCTCTCCTTCTATGTGCGGGGATGTAGCTAGCTCCAACCTGGCTCCAAACAAGATTCAGAAGCTACAATGAGAACACACAGGATTTCATTCAGAGTCTACCACGCACACACTGTCAGCCTTGGGTCCTTTAAGAAAATGCCTCAGTAGCTACAGGAATAGTAAAACCAAATCAAGCCAACTTTTCCATTGGAAGCTTTGTGGTACTAGCACTCACCAAGGAAGAGGGAAATACACCATAAATGCCTTCCCAAGCCTGATAGGATATCAGTGCATCTCCTCTACCTCCCACAATATGTATAGTAGGCCTCGAGCAGGGCTGAGAAGACAAGGGGTTTTAAAGCTCAAATGGGAGCTGTTCTGCTGCACAGAAAGGAAAGCAAGATTCCTGAATTTTGCTGAAAAGAAGAGAAGAAAAGGAGCTATGACTTACTTATATTTTGTATCTTGTCAGTCACTGGCTAGAATGAAGATGTACCTTATTTGATTTGTAAGTTATTTGCTCTCTATCCAATGCACAGTAATGGTACTGCTGCTGCCCAAGGAATGGTCCTTAGCTATGTGAATGATGGGAGGAGAATTCAGCTTACCATTTGACCAGATAGGCAGCTCCAGGGTAGACTTCAGCCCATCTGCTTTGGAAGCTGATTGCTCATTGGGATGAATTGGCTCTCTGGAAGTATCAATATCCGCCCACTGAAGAGGGCTTTATGATAAAGGTTACCTGCTAGCCAAATCCATTTGAAAAACCAGGTCAGGCATTTGAATGAGGAAGAAAGGGAGGACAGAAACATAAGGAAGAAGAATCCAGTTAAGTTAACTTGGGATTCAATTAATAAACTACAAAACCATACGGTTCCCTGACTCATTCTGCCCTCCATCTTGCTGAGAACAGTCTCTTAACTGGAATAAAAGCTCCTGTATTTTGTACTGGTTTGTCTATTTATGCATAACAAAGACAAACATTATTAAAACGGTTTGGAAAAGACTTTCAACACTGCCATTTTAAATATTATTGTTTAATCACCTATTTCCCTCTGGTAATTACACTGTCTTCAAGCTTTAGAGTTTTTTAATTGGTGTTTTCCTGTGGCTTGGGTGTGATTCCTGCAGAAGCCTTGTAATAACCAAATAACTAGGACAGCCTAATCTAATAATTTGTGCATGCATATGATGTTCAGGGGGATTATTAAAGTTATTTTCTCACTAAAATGTTATCAGCTTAGAAAGCCAAGCTGTTCCAAACCGATGGCTTTTTATTGCAAAAATGTTTAATACTGTTGTATGAACCAGACTGCAGCTGCACGTGGTAATGTCATTTATTCCATTGATTTTGACTTTTGAAAGGAACCTTGCTAGTCCCTAATTTTTGCTTAAAAATATCCTAACAACCAAACCAATTTTGCTCAAATGGCAAATGTTTTCTGAAACCAAAAACTGGAGTATTTATTCAGATTAAAAGGGTTGGATATACTTCAGTTTGACAGGACTTGTTATTAGCTTAGAACATGGGGGCTTGACAATTTTCTCCTGCTTTAATAGCATTTTATTTCAAGCCCCCAGCACAACTAATTTAAATGGTTCCAGGGGTAGAATATAATCAATTTTGCACACCAAGATGGAAGTCAGTCTCTTAGTACTAATTTTCCTGCTGGATAAAAACAGTGACAATTAAAAAAATAAATAAAAAAATGAAATGGTATGAATGCAAATAGCATTACTCAGACTTTTTTATTCTGCTGGAGCCGTCTTAATTTCAAAGCCACCTCCCACACATATGCTTATATATAACACTTAGAAATACAATACTTCCTCAGATGTTGCTTTCATTGTCATACAGTTTGCTCCTAGATGTGGAGTATGTTGGTACAGAAAGTAAAACTACAGCAGTAATTTTTTTTGCTCTCATGATTCATTCTGCATGCTGAAAGAAAGACCTGGTATGCAATAAAACAGAAGCACAAGCAAAGGGGAAGATACAAAGATATGGGCAGACAAATGACAAATATTATTCAGCTGCTTGGTCCATGATATGCACAAGATATCATTACTCTGTAGTTGTACATGCTTCATATTTCTCATTTGAATAATATTTTTTCTTTGGTGTAATTGTAGCAGATATAGCCATACTGCAATTTACATTGTATCCATTATCCTTTCACTGAATTACAGTGAGCCCCTGCGTATTCGCGATCCGTTATTTGCGAGCTTCCGTATTTAAGGTGATTTTTCTGCGAGCTCTGTGACCTTGGCGTGTGCGCATAACTTACCTCAGTCGGATTGGCGTCCAGCTCCGCCGCTTGTGGTGCTCCCCCCTGCACCCACACCCCCCCACCCCGGCTCACANTCTCAATAATTTTTTTTTAAGTTTTAGAACCAACACTAGGAAGGGTTTGTTTGACCACAGCACCAAACTGTGGAAAGTCTGACTGGCTTAGCTGCCCTGACCAGTTTCACTTGAGCCCCCAGACATGACTCCTGCATGGACCTTTAACTTGGTGCTATAGTTAGCCCTACCACCCACCTGGACTCTAAGTTTTTCCCTGGCTGCCTGGACTTGTTAGATCAATCCTAATTGGATCTGGGATCTCTCTTCCTTGCCTCCAGACTTTCTCTATTCCTGGTTGCAACCCAGCCCTTGCTCATCACCTCATCTGGAATGTCATTAGATCACGTTGCTATTATCACCACAGCTTTGCCCAGGTTCTGTGGGTCAGTACCCTAACCTGCTCTGTGGTGTAGATGCCTTGGTCCCTGGCTTGCTCTCCCTCAAAGAGCAATCAGGTCACCTCAGAGTCTCCTCTTCTCCAGGCTGAACAACCCCAGTCCCCATAGCCGCTCCCCATAGGGCTTGTCCTCCAGGCCTTTCACCATCCTTGTCACCCTTCTCTGGACCCTCTCAAGCAGCTCAATATCCTTCTTAAACTGGGGAGCCCAGAACTGCACACAGTACTCAAGATGTGGTCTGACCAGCACCGTGTACAGGGGAAGGATAACTTCCCTAGTCTGACTGACCACACTGTTCCTAATACAGACCAGGATGCCATTGGCCTTCTTAGCCACCTGGGCACACTGCTGGCTCATATTGAGTTTTTTGTCAATCATTACTCCTAAATCCCTCTCCATTTCACCACTCTCCAGCCACTCGTTTCCCAGTCGATACCACTGCTTGGGGTTGTTACGCCCAAAGTGAAGAACCCGGCACTTAGTCTTGTTAAATCTCATATCATTGGAGTCTGCACATTCCTCTAGTCTGTCAAGGTCCCTCTGGAGGGCCCTCCTACCCTCCAGCAGTTCAACATTTGCCTCCCTCATGAAGCACCTTGGCTTGTGATGCTCCCTGACAGACATCACTGGGCTATCACTGCCATTATCACAGTCATTTATGACTTACTTCATTTTTTGTGAGTATTTCCCACTGCTGTGGGTTTGGATTTTGAAGACACTTCAATATATAAAGAAGTGCAAAACTGTACTCGCTCTACTACATTCATCATTATCTTGGGTTCAGCAAGCTTGCTTTATCAGGGAAACCAGTAGATGTGTGAGGGTTGTCCTTTTTTAATTTTAGCAAAGCTTTTGTCCCTAATACCTTGCATGAACAACTGGGTGATGGGTTGGACTCAAAGAGCCGCAGTAAATGGGATTATGTCAAACCAGTCACCAGTGGAGTCCCAAGAACTCAGAAAATTGTACTGCAAGGTAGAAGTTTTTTTTTTCCTTCTTTCTGAGCTCCCACACAGCAGAGATTTTCCCTTTGACACCTGTGAACCTGACATTAATTACATGTATGAAAAGGTGTCTTTAACTGTCTTAACTGCAGCTTTAAAGAATCTGGTGCAGCTTTTTTACCTGATCTTACATTTTCTGGCTCACTGAAGTTTTTATCAATGTCACTGTCATTTCTAGACTCATCATTTATGAGTAATGGCAGAACCTCCTCCCTCAGTTGCTATTCTTAAGCAATGGCATGATTTTGGGGTGTTAATTGTGTTGTACAAGACTACTGATCACTACATTGAGAAATACAACAACATGTACACATTCTTTGATCCCTCCAAGACAAGTGAAACAAGAAATGGTTACATTGGCATCTAAAGAATCCTGGTTCTATGATAACCTGCCTCATGAAGCATCCCTAGGAAGCCCTTTATCTGCAGCAGATGGGAATCAGCTAAAGTCTCCAACAACACACAATCTCCACACAAACACTCATCAAATCCTTAAGTCAGTGCCCAGCTGCACTGCAGGGCTTCAGCTTCACACTTCAGAAGCTCCAAACTGTGGGTAAATTTGGGCAAGCGAGGAATATGAGCCACAGAGCAAGAAGACCAGCCGGCTTGGACGAGTAAGGAGCTTCTGTAGGAACTCAGAGAAAAAAAGAGGGTGTACCACCTTTGGTGGGAGGTAAATAAGGTTATGTTTAAAGACATTGTTGGGTCATGTAGGAGGAAAACTAGAGAGGAAAAAGCCCAGCTGGAACATAAACTGGCCACTTCTGTGAAGGACAATAAGAAGTGTTTTTATAAATATATTAATGAGAAAAAGAAGGGCAGCAACAACCTCCATTCCTTATTGGATGTGGAGGGAAATACAGTAACTAAAAATGAGGATAAGGCAGAGGTACTCAATACATCCTTTGCCTCTGTTTTCAGCAGTGTGGCAGATTGTCCATGGGACAACTGGTCATGTGAACTGGTAGATGGGGTCAGGGTTGAGTATAGTCCCCCTATAATCCAGGAAGAAGTTGTTAGAGACCTGCTGACCCACTTGGATCCTCATAAATCTATAGGACTGGATGGTATCTAACCTAAGGTGATGAGAGAGCTGGCAGATGACCTCACTAAGCCTCTCTCCATCATTTATCACCAGACCTGGCACACAGGTGAGGTCCTGGATGACTGGAAACTGGCCAGTGTTATCCCGCATCCACAAGAAGGGCTGGAAGGATGATCCAGGAAATTACAGACCTGTTAGCCTGACCTCAGTTCCAGGTAAACTTATGGAGCAGATAATCCTGGGTGCAATCATGCAGTACCTGCAGCATGACTAGGAGATCAGGCCCAGCCAGCATGCATTTAGAAGTGGTAGGTCTTGCCTGACCAACCTGATCTCCTTGACTGGTAGATGAGAGGAAGGCTGTGGACATAGTGTGCCTGAACTTCAGTAAAGCCTTCGACACAATTTCCAGTAGTAAACTCCTGGAGAAGCTGACAGCCCAGGGCTTGGACAGGAGTATTCTGTGCNTGTTTTCAGCAGTGTGGCAGATTGTCCATGGGACAACTGGTCATGTGAACTGGTAGATGGGGTCAGGGTTGAGTATAGTCCCCCTATAATCCAGGAAGAAGTTGTTAGAGACCTGCTGACCCACTTGGATCCTCATAAATCTATAGGACTGGATGGTATCTAACCTAAGGTGATGAGAGAGCTGGCAGATGACCTCACTAAGCCTCTCTCCATCATTTATCACCAGACCTGGCACACAGGTGAGGTCCTGGATGACTGGAAACTGGCCAGTGTTATCCCGCATCCACAAGAAGGGCTGGAAGGATGATCCAGGAAATTACAGACCTGTTAGCCTGACCTCAGTTCCAGGTAAACTTATGGAGCAGATAATCCTGGGTGCAATCATGCAGTACCTGCAGCATGACTAGGAGATCAGGCCCAGCCAGCATGCATTTAGAAGTGGTAGGTCTTGCCTGACCAACCTGATCTCCTTGACTGGTAGATGAGAGGAAGGCTGTGGACATAGTGTGCCTGAACTTCAGTAAAGCCTTCGACACAATTTCCAGTAGTAAACTCCTGGAGAAGCTGACAGCCCAGGGCTTGGACAGGAGTATTCTGTGCTGGGTTAGGAACTGGTTGGATGGTTGAGCCGAGAGAGTGGTGGTGAATGGTGTCATATCCAGTTGGCAACCGGTCACTAGTGGAGTCCCCCAAGGATCTGTGTTGGGCCCAGTTCTGTTTAACATCTTTATTGATGATCTTGACAATGGGATTGAGTCCGTCATAAGCAAGTTTGCAGATGATGTCAAGCTCGGAGCAGCTGTCGATCTGTTGGAGGGTAGGAGGGCCCTACAGAGGGACTTTGACAGACTGGAGAGATGGGCATATTCTAATAAGATGAGATTCAACAAGTCCAAGTGGGGTTATTTGGTCACAATAACCCCATGCAGAGCTATAGGCTGGGGCTGGAGGGGCTGGAGAGTTCTTAGGCAGAAAGGGACTTGGGAGGGCTGGTGGACAGGAAACTTAACATGAGGCAACAATTTGCCCAGGTAGCCAAGAAGGCCAACGGCATCCTGGCTTGCATCAGGAATGGTGTGGCCAGCAGGACTAGGGAAGTTATCCTTCCCCTGTACTCGGCACTGGTTAGGCTGCACCTTGAGTTCTGTGTCCAGTTATGGGCCCCTCAGTTTAAGAAAGACATTGAGATACTAGAACCTGTTCAGAGAAGAGCAACAAGGATGGTGAAGACGTTGGTGCACAATCCCTATGAAAAACGATTGAGGGAGCTGGGGTTGTTTAGTCTGGAGAAAAGGAGGCTCAGGGGTGACCTTACTGTTGTCTATAACTACCTGAAAGGAGATTGTACTCAGGCAGCGGTTGGTCTCTTCTCTCGGGCAACTGGTGACAGAACAAGAAGACAGTCTCAAGCTCCATCAGGCGTGGTTTAGACTTGATATTGGGAAGAAATTCTTCACTGAAAGGTTGATCTGCCTTTGGAATGGGCTGCACAGGGAGGTGGTGGAGTCACCGTCCCTAGAGGTATTTAAGAGCAGGCTGGATGAGGCATTTAGTGACATGGTTTAGATGATGGGTTACTGTTGGATTATAGGTTGGACTTGATGATCTCCAAGGTCTCTTCCAATCTTGCCAATATTGTACAATTTCTACAAAATTTTTACCAAAGCCAGCAAGGTGATTTTTGACAAGTGGAAGTAACTTCAGTTTCTCCCACATTATTACTTTGCATACTTTCAATGAGTTATGCCATTCTGATAATTTTAATTCGCTGTTGTATATGTACATGTAATTTCAAAACATTATATTTTCCCTGTCAAACACGCCATTTCGCTGCCAAAAGGAGATATTAAGGGCTTGAATTCCTTTTAATTTATATTTGTCCAGCATGAGAACATGCTTCAACTCCTAATTATATCTTGTGTTTTACCAGCACCATAGGTAAAGAGATGCTGTTTACCTTTACACAGAACCCTGCTGGCTCCTTTCCATTCAAAAGCTGCACTTATGGATAATGTCTGCCAAGCTTACCAAAAAGCTTTGGTATACTTTACTTACTGCTCTGAGTAGTACAAATGGATGGGGATGCAGAAACCACCTGATCTAGGAGATACGGGAACTGATCATGTGTGTATGGACAGCTCATCCATTACCAAGTTTGCCCCAAAACAATTAAATTCCTGAGCTCATCCTCAAAAGTCTTCTTCTCTGTACCAAATTCAAGTCCAATGCTTAGCTTTGATGCACTGGAAAGATAGTTCTGTCATGGTGTAAAGAGCAAACAGGGATCATGGTCTGAGTAGGAGTACACTCTGTCTCCTGCATTTGCATCAAAATCAAGCAGGAGGGCAAAAAGGATTCACCTCTCATAAGCTGTGAACACACATTTCACCCTTTTCTCTGCCACTTAAAGGCAAGGACCAGGTGCTTATAAGCCATGATCCTGTAAACACTGCATCCCTGGAGGTGCAGCAGGCCCAGACAGTGCGTTAAACTGCTTGGAAAATCCCCTTGCAGCCCAGGCCTACTTGGCATGAGAAGCGCAAGCACTTACAAAATGTCACCGTTTCACACCAGACAGTTCCAAGAACCTGCATTTTATATTGTGCCCTGCAATCTTAAAACACCTGAAATATATTTGTATTGTGTTTATCCTCTCCATTTTCACATCAAGAGAACTTGTCAGCAATTTGCTGTGGGGGTGGATCCCATATAGAAACACTAGAAAATCGCCTGCCATCTTTGTCAGCTCAGTGCAAAACAATACATCAGGCCAAATAGAGCTTGGTGGCTCTCTCACAGGACAAGGTCAGAAAATTAGTGTAAGCACCTAAAGATATGTGTATATTGAGACAGCAGTGTCTGCACCACATGAGTTTTCACCTTTTTGTTTTTAGACAATATCGGACTAGTCAGGCAATCCACAATGCAATTTTATTTCTTGGGAATATGCGAACTGGCTTCTGTGTGCCACAGGTCTGACTCAGAAGTTTTTCTAAGGGGCTGCTCGTTGTTGTTGTTGATGTTTTAGAAAAAAGCCACATTCCTTAGTAAGATAGTGATAAAAGACTAGAAAATTCCTGCCCTTTTGTTCCTGAGTGGAACAGGACAAACTTGAACCACAGTAATATCATCCATTTTGTTGCCTTGTGGCAAGCACAGCAGACAGCTCCTGGTTTAAACTTGCTCTGTTCTCATCTTCATATCGCTCAGGTTTTGAAAAGATTCTTCTGAAGAAGCAAGATTCATGTTATTATGGTGACAATTTTTTTAAAAGTGCCCATGAAATAGTGTTCAAAGGGAATTTTATGAATCTATAGCACTCATGTTTAAGTACCTTTGAAATACCAAAGTTCATGGGCAAAATAAAAGCATTCTTTCAGTTTCCTTAACAAAAGGGTAATCATATTAAGATTCACAGCAGGCCTTCTATTCCTTTATGTTTTTTATGTGAATACATGCTTAAAAAAAAAGACTAGTGATGGTGTCATTGGTACTTAATTCGCAAATGGCTTTGTAAGATGTTTCTCACATTTATTGTATTTTAGTATGACCCATGTGGGTGAGTTGTAGGAAGAGAATGAATATGACAACTCCATAATCTCCATACAAAAATAAGAGAAACAGGTCAATAATAGTTACTCATACCTTGAGAAGGGCAAGAACAACTTATTTACTCTTTACAAGTTTGATTCATTGCTTATTTTCTCTGAAAAATATCTAGCTGAAATTCTTCCTTCAATCATGATGTTTTTACCCTGCTCTGTTTGTGAATTTAAAAAACAAGTAGAAATCTGCATATGCTAACATGATGTAATTTTGCTCAATATCATGTTTACTCACTGCCTGTCTCTGCTATGACTTTTTTGTACCTTGCAGATGTCCAAACTCTGGAAGGGTTTAAATGCAAGAATCACCTCCCAGAAGACCAAAAGTTGGTCATAGCATTATGTATCACTTCTTTTATCCACTTCAGATAAATATTACAATAACAACTATTTCCAGTTCTCTCTCATTAACTCTGCTAAGGCAGAATACAGACTACCAGCTCCATCATTTGATGACACCCATGTTTGTTATGCATATTTCCAAAAATGGGACCTGGGTTACCACGATTTAATGACATGACTAACCTGACACAACTGTCTACCCAGTAATGTTCAACATCAACTGACAAGAGCTCTTTCTCTGTCTGCTATTTAATCACAATTAGCAGACATGATACTAGATGTAAAACTCCTCGGAAGAGTCAGCCATGCAGAGACTCATGTTACCTAATTTGATTTTTGTCTCCATATTCAAAGGAAAACTGATAGCTAATCAAGAAAACACACATAAAGTCTTTCATTTCTCTGGTGCGTGTTATAAGGTTTCAAAGTGACACATTAATTTGAGACCACTCTAATCAGCACACTATTGACTATGAGAAAATGTGCAACACGTTTGAGTATCAACTTAGCAAAGAAACTCATTGCATATACTGCAACTTTTAAAATACAAGTTTCTGGAGTGAAGACACCTGTAACAAGGTGGCTTTATTTCTAAAACATTGGCAACAACAATGAATAGCCCCTTAGAAAAGACTTCTGGGTCAGACCGGTAGCACACAGAAGGCAGTTTGCTCTGTGGATTGCCTGACTAGGTCTGATATTGCCTAAAAACAAAGAGATGAAAACTCATGTGGTGAAGCCCCTGCTGTCCCTATATACCTATATCTTTATAAAGGATACATCTTTATATCCTACATCTGCCGTCCCTATATACCTATGTATCTTTTGGTGCTTACATTAAAATTCTGCCTTGTCCTCTGAGAGGAAGAACCGCCAAACTGTGCTTGGCCGGATGTATTGTTTTGCACTGAGTTGACAAAGATGGCAGGCGATTTTCTAGTGTTTCTATATGGGATCCACCCCCACAGCAAATTGCTGACAAGTTCTCTTGATGTGAAAATGGAGAGGATAAACACAATACAAATATATTTCAGGTGTTTTAAGATTGCAGGGCACAATATAAAATGCAGGTTCTTGGAACTGTCTGGTGTGAAACGGTGACATTTTGTAAGTGCTTGCGCTTCTCATGCCAAGTAGGCCTGGGCTGCAAGGGGATTTTCCAAGCAGTTTAATGCATTGTCTGGACCTGCTGCACCTCTGGAGGTTGAAGGTATCTCACATTGCTTCTATCTCCCTATAGAGACTGCATGTATTGGTGCCTGCAATATGCTAACATAAGGAAAAGAGCAAATAAGGAAGCTCTGTGTTTGAAGTGTGTTGGCTCTATTGAGTCTGGACATCGTCATAATCTGGCTGTTTCTGGACCTGAACTGCACCTCCCTGCAAAATTGGAAGTAGATCTTGAATCTGAGAACACTCGGCCCAAGTAATCCTTGAATTCCTCATCTGTATTTGCACTACTCTGTTTCCAGAGTATCTCACACCGAAGGTCTACTCTTAATTAGTGGCAAGATTGAAGCAGCAGAATCTAAACTCTGGGCCCAGAACAACAATCACCACAAAACAAATTAATTTTGGTAAGGATACACTGTAAATACTCTTCAGTGCCCAGATTACATACTGCTAGGCTCAGAGCCATTCCATAGGAAGCATCTGTTCCTCACTGCCTGTCCTGTGTTGAAGCACCTCCACTGAGCCTTTGTTCTCTCCCAATCCACTAATTAACTCCCACACTGGAGAGCAAGTTTAATCAGCCTGGGATCCACCTTGTCTCCCCATCTGATCCCTGCACATGTAACTAATAACCTGTGGTGCCTTTCACTCTGTTCCCCACAGCCAGGCCCCTTCCCCAGTATGTCCAGCCTATTTTCTTATTCCATGCTCTGCACAGGCTGTTGAGGATCCATCACAAAAGCTCCTGATTTTCCATGGAGCAATGCAGAGTGACCAAGGTTTACCCCAAATGCCATTTACCTGCTGTCTCCTTCCAGCTTCTGCTGCTGAGACTATATTTGTCATTCTCATTTGGCTTCCCCTCTATAATAACCTGCAGCAGATGTTTGATGTTTCACTAGCACTATCTACAGATGCATACTGTTTTAATTTCCATTGATAAATCCCTGACTTTCAACACCTTTTTTTTTAATGTATTTTGTTAGTCAGTTGATATTCAACACAATTAAAACATCCATTTCACAGAGGCTGTTCAAAATGTGTACTGAAACATGGTTTCTCTCTTTCTGAGAAAAAAGTGATTAGACTGATTTTGCAGCCTGCAGAAGGCTGGACAATTTTTTAATATAAAACCTGCAGAAGATAATGGTGACAGATCGTTGGTCAGAGCCACTTCAGGACCATCCAGAAGGAGTCCCATCAATGCTGAGGAAGGACGTAATTGTATGACTAAATTTCCTAGTATTGTTCTTAGGAGCTGAGACTTGAAATCTACTACAATTCAGCAGAATGTAAATAAATAACAGCAGAGGAGTTGCTGAACACATGATGGGCTACAGGCTCAAAAGGACTTGGCTTGGAACAGATGAGTTCTCTCTCACTAGAGCAGATGAAGTTCCTGAGCGGAGCAGATTGATTTGGGGATGAGAGACTTTTTATAATCATTATGCTGACAGGAGGCATCACAACCCAGCAAATCAGCACACATACAATAAAGGTGCCTGTTGAGCCCTTCTCCCTTTCATGAGGTGATTCTCTGCTCTTACTTCTGACATCCTGCAGGTCCAGAAGAGCTCTGTTCCCTGTCTCAGAGGCCCCATCAACTCAACAACAACAGAACTTGCAGCTGTTCTGTGATCATGAAGGAGGAGGCAGGGAGAAGATCCCCAGGGCATGTAAGGTCCAGATGGAAATGTGCACCGAGGTACAGATACCTGTGTCTTTCCACAGTCTTGTTTTCTTGAAGTGCGTTCTAACCCTCTGATGGCAACAAAGACAATGATCCTAATCCTCCCTATGTCAGTTTAGCTGAGAAGCTGCTACACAGGCACAGTCATAGCATGGCAAGACACAGGGGCAAGGATGGTCCAGAGAAGTTTCTAGTGAAACTGTAGCTTATTAAGAAGGGAAATGGAAAGAACTTTCAGTGAGGCAAAAGAGAATTCTAGATGCAGTCGTGCCTTTTCTCTGATTCTTTGTCTGATTCTCATCTCGAAGCAAGGATGGAGAGAGGGGGAAAAGTTCTGTGGCTGGGCAGTGGTTGGCATGGTAAAGAAAAAACAAAGAGGGCTTCATAGTTTCACACAGGTTCACAGGTTATTCTGAGTTGGAAGGGACTCACATGGATCATCTGGTCCAACTCCCAAGCGAATGCCCACCCAGGGATCAGACCTACAAGCGTGGAACCACAGGCACCACGCTCCATCCATCCAAGCCTCCCAACATCTAGATCATGTCACTGAGCTCATCATCCAGTCTTCTCTTAAACACCTCCAGGGATGGCGACTCCACCACCTCCCTGGGCAG
>WEKX01000500.1:71284-150393 GCA_013390025.1 Pitta sordida
CATTATGTAAGCAGCTGTCTTTACTATTAAAGACAGAGGCAAAAAAATCATTAAATATCTCTGCCTTTTCCTCACCCCCAGTGATGATGTTGCCCTCCTTGTCCAGTAGAGATTGGAGATTGCCCTTGTCCCTTTTTTTGCCATTAATGTACCTGTAAAAGCCTTTTTTATTATCCTGTATATTAGTAGGCAACTGAAGCTCAAACTGAGCTTTTGCATCTCTAATTTTTTTTCTGCATGACTTAACAACATCCCTAAACAAGGTCCTAGTTACCTTCCCCTCCTTCCAAAGGTGATACATCCTTTTTTTAACTCTTAGCTCATTCAAAGTCTCCTTACTCAACCAGGGCGGCTGTCTACCTTTCCGACTCGACTTACTACACACAGGTACAGCCTGCTCCTGTGCCTTGAAAATCTGATTCTTGAAGTACTCCCAGCTATCCTGGGCCCCCTTGTCTTTAAGAGCCACCTCCCAAGGAACTTTCGTAATCAGTTCCTTAAATACGTTCACAATTTCTACAAGTGACATGTAAGGTACAAGGATGAACCGCTTTGTGCATGGTTTCTTTCAATTCTATATTTGGTTTTGTATGAAACCACCAATTTGCAGATTTTCAACCAAGTTCATAGAACCAGAAATGACAGCTAAAAGCAAAAATAATGCAAGATAATTACTTTCCTCCAATTCTATTCTAATATTGAAATCCCAGTTGCACTGCTCTTATCTACTGTTATTGCTGGGCATTGGTAGCACTAGTGAAATAGTTAAAGGCTTTTTGTGATGTAATGGTAAGCAGAATTGTTGAACATGTACCATAGCCTTGATAAAATTCTCAGAGGAGAGGAATGCTTTCTGCAGTTGGAAAAGTATGTGCTTGTTCATTAGATAAAATGTGACTTCATTTCTGGTTTAATCTTGTCACAGAATTCTTGCACTTCAATGGATTTTTCAGAGTCTAAATTACAAAATATTTGGGTTTTATCACCAAATTCATGTATTAAAAATTACATCTGAAAATTTAAATATTTGCATTTGAAAAGTGGTGTGCCATGTGACCGCTGCTAGTTTTAGAGTTAAACTGTTGCAATGGAGATTACCTAGTAGAATAAAACAAAAGCAAACATTTTCACAAGATGAGCATATAATTGGCTCTGTGGTTTCATTGAACTGTTTCCCTTAATCAGTAAAACGTCCTGTTGTTTTAGGATCCTAGATTGTAGAAATGACCTAGAGACAACATAGGGAGACAGTAAATCACATAAATGATTATGTGAACAGTGTTGAAATATTGACAGCCGATTCCATCTAATGAAGCACTGGAACTAGCAGGAGCACACACAACATACATATCAACTTTCAAATTTGGATCAAACCAAAAATCATTTAATAAGGAATGGCTACCACTGTTTTCTTGTGAGTGGTTTAGGTTTTTGCTCTCCTAGCATCTCTGCATGTTTTTCTTTCAGCTCAGATTACATGTCCCATGGAACATTCTATTGGGAGGAACCAGTAGTGTATTATGGGAGACAATAAAACAAGTGAAAGACTAGAGAATGACACAGGAGACTATGACTTAAGTGATTCCCAACTTTCCTGAAGCATTTTCAGTAGTGTATCCAAACGGAAACACTTCTAACATTTCTTAGAGGTTTTCATTCTGAATCATCTGAAAAAAAACCCTTAGACTTTATATTAAAATAAGATACTTATCCACAAAATACTGACTTAATAAAAAAAGAAATCTTCCATTAAAACAAAAAATCAATTTTCTCAAACATGGTTCTCGCTTGGCAAATTACGTCAGTTTAGAGGAATCGAAGATTTAGCCTGCAGTCTGAAAAGCAGACCTCAGTTTTACGGTGTGTGCTTGCTCCATGTGTATGAAAGATCCACAGATCTGATAATGCTGTAGGATTTAAATAGTAAGGCTCAGTTTTTTATTTTCTGTGAGGTTTTAGAATCTCCCCACATAGCCTGCTGGGCACACTAAGGCAAAGGACTCAATTAAATACTTTATATTAGATTCTGAGATACACTTGTAAACTTGTTCACGCATTGAACTCTAAATGCATTTACATGAAAAAAAGCAAATAAAACATGATCTCAATGACTAAGAAGCTCCGACATTATATACTCAACTCAAGCATTGGTCTTCTGAACAGAAGGAGAGAAACTTTCTGAGTTAGAAACGTGTTTTCCTTTCCTTCCTTCAGACATACATAATTACAAGTGACATCCACAAAGGCCTGAAAATCCACCATGTGAGTAAATACAATCCAGACCTCTCATAGAACATCATACAAATGCTCTATGCATGACAAACCTATGCATAAGTGGAAAAATTTCACTGGTGTATCACTTGAAATAGTGTAAGAAAACCAATATTGGCTCCAGTCAGTATGAAGTGCAACCATTTTATAAGCAGGAGAATTTGATAAGGTTAGTTGATGACAATCCATTCTTGAAATGTTTAAACAATTTTTGTCTAGAAATGTTTGCATTGAAGAAATGACTAACTAATATTAGTTTTTTTCTCTGTTATTCTCCTAGAATTCAAGTTTTTGTTGAGCATTGATTTTTTAATCCATTGTGAAGTCACGTTTCAATTATTTTTACTTTGTATGTATTCAATTTTCTTTTCTAATTTACAGCTCTAAGAGTCAAACTGAGTCTTTGTGATAGTGTAGTTCTTTGCCCAGAAAACCAGAACTGGAGACTGAATTATGTCCTTTGGGCAGTCTCACTGTCTCTAGGCAGGGTCTTAAAGTCACCTCCTGTAACCTGTTTGCCTTAAAGATTAAGAAATGTGTGACAGACTGTATTGAAACAAGGGTTTGGATACCACCACATCCACAATTCATCTGTTCTAATCCCTGCTGGCACTGCATGTGAAAAAGAATAATGTATTGAACCCGTGAATTGTGAACCACAAAGTAGTGTGCAATTACTGTACTTTAAAAAAGGTAAAACCAGAGGGAAGTGAGCTGTGATCTATAGGAATAAAAAGCCCTGGGAAAATGTAGAAAAATACCAGAAGAAACAAAGAGTAGTAGAATTATAACCAGTGACAGGAACAGTATGATTTGAATTATGGTACACTTGTTATCAAATGCTCGTGAAAGGACTCCGGAACAAGACCGGGCTGGTGGAGTGAAGGAGGGGCCATACCTGTAGGCAGGGTGGGTGTGCCAAGAGCTGCAAGGAGTATGGAAAAGGACTGGCAACGGAGCATCAGCTATGCAAAGCTGTGGGGAAAAGGGGAATATGACTACTGAGTCTATAAAGAGAACAGAGGAGGAGGAGAAGGAAGAAGAAAGCTATATTAAGAGTTTCCACTGTAGAGTGGCTGTGGTTGATATATTTTAAAAGATATATTAGCACAGTGAGAAAGATACAAGTTTGAAGGCTTGTATCAAAAAAAGAAGATCAATCTGTGTAGTTTACAGAAAAAAAAATCTGTCTTGATTTCATCATAGGATTTCTTGGATGAGAAAAGACACTGGGTCTGGACAGCATTTGTAGACCAGACAAGAATTGAAGCCCATCTCAAAAACATTTCCCTTTAATGCTATTCCTGGGCAGTTACTGAAATAAACTTCTAAACTTCATTTCTGAAACAAGACTGCAGACTTTAAATACATGTTTAAGCCAAATGTAGTATATTTATAGAGCACCACTGTAAAGTGGTATCGTTTTAAGAGTTGGACTCGGTGATCCTTGTGGGTCCCTTCCAACTCGGAATATTCTGTGATTCTGTAATAGAAACTGGATGCAAAACAAAATAGTGTTATCCTGGAAAGTTACATTGTCCCTTCTGCAAATCACTAAACCATATCAGAATTGAAACAACAGCCTAAACTATAATCCAATGACTTGAAGTGTCATACATTGGCTAAAACAAGCATGGCTGGAGCTCACTATGAAGTAGTTTGATTTTATTCTCTTCTTCTCAGTGTTTCAGTGGCTGAGCTTGATCTTGTGTAGTAAGGTTTTAATTAGAGCAATTTTCTCAGAACTCTTAATATTATTCACACTTTAAAAGTGCCTACCAGTATCTCAGTAAATGCTATATCTGAGTGGGATGCGATTTTTCCTTCCCTGGGGATTTTTGACATTTCAGAAATGTCTTCTAAATTAGTACAAAAAAAGAAATTGTAAAAAAAGTCACAAATTATTTTTTAAAAATACATAATATCAATTGAATAATTTCTAATATTTCCATTTTTATGTCAAACTTTTCAGATATTTTTACACTGATTAACCTTTGGTTTCCAAGTATCAAGGGAGTTTCAAAATGCTTTGTAAAAAGGTATCTTGGAGAAAACAGAGTTGGAAGTCAACGGAAATTATTTTGAAAATTTTTCCAATAAATGAAAACATTATTCTAAAGTACCCTTTGCATAGTTTCAACAAAGCAGTTTGTAAAAAGCAGTTCCTCAGAGAAAATGCCTAACCCCACCTAAACTGTCTACCGCTGCTGGTACACAGATCTAACACAATGTATACTACACAAAGAGGAGCTAGGAAGAACTATCTATTTGATTTTAGCTGAAAACACCAGAATTTGATTTTAGCTGAAGATGACATATCTGAAAATTCATTTTCATTCTTTCTTCAGGATGATTCCTACTTGCCTTTCAGAAAAGCATCTCAAAATTGTATAAATAATTAAAAAAAACCCATCACAGTGAGAATAACAGCTTGCAGTGCCAAGGATTTATTTTAAAAGTCTCTTTCACAGATGGCAGACAGAGGAGCTGGGTAAGATGATTGTGAACTCTACTGAGGTCAACAGCTGCCGTTAAGGCTGCCTTTCCTTAACTAAAAGGGAAGTACATCTGGAGGAAGTCACTACAATCATGGATATCATGAATGAAACTGGCCAGATGAACTTGCTATGAGGTGCAGTTTCCATATTCAGGCAAACCACAGTCTTTTAATTAGATATGCCTTTCAATTCGGGGAAAGCTTTTACTGAAACCTCATTAATGTAAGAAGCTAATCAACTCTTATAGCTGCACTCACTGAGAGAGTTTTACCTTTAACCAATCCACCGTGAAACCATTTGCCAAGCTACAAGTCTTGCCTGGAAGGATGTGGAATAACACACATTTTCCACTCATGACACATCTGTCTCCTGTTTCAGTTAATGTAGGAAAGATAAGAAGTCACCTTTCTGCACAGCTCTATGGTTCACTCTTAACACTTCTACTGTGAGCAGTGCAGTATTTATCCTCATTCTAACAGGGCTTAAAAATTGTTTAAAAAAAAAAAATTCTGATTTCTTATTTACTGAAAAAACCCAACCCCTACCCAGTTAAAATGAACACTACACCATTACAAAAACATGATAAATGAACAAAATTCAGAGAGAATAATTAATCAATTAAGAGAATAATTATGTGTTTTTCTTCCTACTCACTAGATGAGACTGATAAAGAAAACAAGACATAAAAAAAGAGCACATTGCTTCCTATTTTAGCCTTTTTGAGATAAAAAAACCAATGTTGGGGTTGTTTTCTTCATATCCAGGGATAGATATCTACATAACTGAATTATTCTGTGCTATCTTCGTAGCATAGTTCATCCTTGACTTCAGGAGCTCAGGTAAGAAATAAAGGCAGCAACAAAAGCCTGAGCATTTGAATGCTTTAGTTCATGTCATTCCTGGTGACAGGATTTTGTTTTCACTCTGAACAGATTCTGTTTGTGCTAGAAGGTTCAGGAAACAGCATAATGCAGCCAACAAATTCATGAAATAGATCCTGTCAGACAACTATGTCTTCTTTAAAAAAGCAAGTGAGAAGTTTGATTTTTTGAATTAGAAAAAGCAGTAGAACACACTGGCTAACTCTAAAGAGCTTTTATTACAATCTTGACATTTGGGCTGCTTTACTTTCTTAATTTTTCATTTTTTTCTTTGTTTGTTCTATGTAAACTCAAAGTTGTTTTAAGTTAGTTTTATCATGAGCAGAGTACACTCAAGCATAGAGTGATGTGATCAAGGAGGGTGGTGCTCTCATTGCTGTTTGTGACCATCTATATGCTTCTCTTGGAAATCAAGTCATGTTTTCATGTTGATAATCCCCTACAGAGGGATGGACATCAATGCCTACTGACCACAGATAAATTTTACAAGTAGCACTGTTAATCAAATTTTAGTACAAAAGAATCAATAAAGTATTTTGATTCCTATTACATACGCAAAGGAAAAATTCCCTTCTGCAGAAAAGAGACAGAAAATGCAATAATTTATATTGATGAAGTAATTTAGGGCAATTTTTAGTTTCTCAGAAGACAACTTTTTAGCAGGAAGAGTTTCTCCAATATGGGGCAAATATTGATATGTTCTCCCTATAATACTGTCATTATTGATAATTCTTTGTAACACAATCACACCATCCTTTCTACAAATCAATGTCCTGAGGAACATTTGTTATGTGTTCTCCCTTTTTTGTAACTTATATTTTCTAATGTGATCCAGTCACTCATGTTTCTCTCTAGATGTACTGAGAGTTCAGGCTCATTTCTCTAGAGGCTTAACCTTTGGTAGAATGAGGGAAGACATCACACTATGTCTATTTCTCACAGGCAGGGAGGCCTAATACCAGGCAGAAGCAACTTAGGATCAAAGCTTTTTACACTCATGCTCCCTTCTCTTTGAGACAAGATATCTCAATTAACTCCAAGCTTCTAGGAAGAAGAAACCAGGAGAAAAAGAGACTATTTCATCAGGGTTTAAAATTTTAGTGAAAGATCTTTGAATAATGATACATTCTAGAATGCATGACTATATTTCCATGCCTTAAAAAATATTTTCTTGTCAATCTCTAGTTTAGAATTGGTTTATACATAAAAATTCTTATACATATTTTTTATACCTAAAAACATGACACACTGAGTCATTTAGTTCCTCCTCCTGCAGAAGTTGTTTGATGCATCTATGAGAAAAAAGTAAATTGTCTCCCTGTTTTCCTTTCAGGGGAGGGGGAGAGGGAGAGGAATGGGCTAATACTTCCACGCATCAATATCAAAAAGCAATTTTTGTTCCCATGAAAATGTTTATGAAAGGAAAAAATCAAGTATCAGAATTCAAACAGTTCCACTGTCACTCAGACAACTTTTAGGAGTAAGATGCCACTGCCCAGCTGCCTCAGCAGCCACACGCAGTGCGCACTGATGTTCAGACTGGAAGGCAGCAGTCTGAAGGTAAACTGCAAATGAAAGTTTTTTCCCCAGACTCCAGGGGGTCCCATCAACATTATTTCAAATGAAATATTAACAGAAGATATTCATAAGTAATAATTCTAGATGATCTAATAGAGTCAAGGCTTGCAATTACTTGAAACGAACAAGCCACAACAGCATACGTCATTGCTTCAGAGAAGCTTTGCAGCGCTTATGCCTGTGAAAGAGCAGCACAGAGCACTCCTCAGAGAGACACTAAAAGCCACCAGAAAGTCCTAGAGGGTGTGACAATGAAGCCGAAGAGCTCCACTGCCATGCCAGGGTTATGAAACAACCAGCAGACTGGTGTGCACAATAACTTCATATCTTCCCTGATGCTTGAAATAGGCTCTGCTGAATGCCAGCCCTCCCAGATGACTGTATTATAAAACCCGCTGAGGAAGTGCCAGGAGTACTCAAACACTATATCCCAGAGGTATTCAGACACATCTTACTGCATATTTTTAGCTGTCACACCACAGCGACTACTGTTTTTGTTGTACAGTAAATACCACTATCTTCATTATACAGAAAAGTAAACTTTAAAGTTTAGATGAGTACAGTGGAAAAGGTGAATGATTTACTTAGTCTTTTTACTTTCATAGAATAGAATCTGCTATAGATCCTAATGTGTTTGTCTTTATCAGTATTAATCAGAACATACCAGTAGGTATCTCACCAATTAGCCTTGCACAGAATGAAGAGCAGAGAAAAGCACTAGAATTCATACGTAAATACTGTCACAGTACCCAAAGATTGTCCAGGGCACTACATATCAGTGCCCAAGCTAAACAGGGTGATACAACAATTTCTACCAACAGACTTAGTTGCTCTGCTTAAAATCTACATCCTTCTTCCTCCTACTCTTCTCACAAGAAGCATAGATCCTACTGGTTTTCCTCTTCTTACCTATGCAGCATACTGAAGAATTCAGTTTTATAGAACTGGAAATGACTGCAGAATGGAAGAAAAAAATTCTTCCTATTACGGATGCATGATCTCAGCATATATACCTGTGCCAAACCTCGTCCAACAGCATTTTAATTGAGATTTCTGCTCCCAGTGAAGTTGTAACTGCACAGACCAGCTCTGTAAGTATCTCGCTAGATCTCAAAGGTGCAAGATTTGAAAGAAAGGAAAGTATCTTTTACAATACCAGCTGCTGTAGATGGAAGCAGCAGAGACGTTTGTAGGCACCACACACTTTTTTAATCAGAGCTATGCATGTACAGTGAATCCCCACTGCATCACGACCTCTCCATTACGATCCCACCCATTTGCGAAGCAAATTTTTCACAATTATGATTCAGCAGTCCGCGAGCTCAGCTGCCTGACGCATGCACTGTTGACTCTGCTCTGCCGAGGGGCGGTGCCGTGGTGCCTGTGGGGCGGGACTCACCCCGCCCTGCGGGGAGGAGGCTCGCAATGGCGGCACCATGGCCCGTCCCAGACGCAAGAAACTGCCCCACCAAAGTGAGGCAAGCTGTGTGCTGGGAAGGTGCAGCTGTCGCTGCGCCAGGAGGAGGCTTCTGTCTGGGACCATACGCGCAGTGCTGCCCCTCTCTCACGGGCCCGGTGGATGTTAAAGGGAAAGAAACCCAACCTCCCCACTCCTGCCACCCTGAGGGCTTCTCCGGGCTGCTGCAGTCACTCCCACAGCCTAAATCCCACGCCGCTTCCCCCCCCGACCCCGGTGATTTTGCCCACGCCAGCAGCCCCCCGGCGGGAGCTGGAGCGTGCGGTTTACTGCAGCTTACAGTGGTGTTTAGAGCCCTGCCCCGGTCCTGTGTGCTCCGCTGAGACCCAGCGCAGCACCACCACAAGACATGCCATTCCTTGTTACTCAAAGCCCAGTCAAAGCCTGGGCAGCGCTGCCTCTGCCGGGACTTGTGGATGTTAAAGGGAAAGAAACTCCCATACCAATGCCTCCCCTCCGCCATAAGTGCACGGGGTGTTGCAGTGTTGCAAAGTTAAGGTTTTTCCANAGTGCATGGGGTGTTGCAGTGTTGCAAAGTTAAGGTTTTTCCAGGCTGCAAGAATGCCGATCAGAGCTCAGGGACACCCCTTCCCTGCTGTGGAGGCAGGGCGAGCACACGCAGGCTGGCGCAGGGTCCCCAGGGATGGTGTGAGCACCAGGGCCGGGCTGGGCCGGGGGGCTGGGGGGGAGCGGCGCGGAGTTTGGGCTGTGAGCACACACGGTCACAGCAGCCGGTCAGAAACGGCCGAGACAGAGTACAGGAAGGAGCAGAGAATTGTCCGCAGCCCTTCGGAGTTCTGGGGGGGTGGAGCAATGGGCGTGGCCTGCATGCATATTAACGACCTGCACTTCTTTGTGAGTTTCGTGTTTCGCGACGGCCTTGGCCTGTCCCTTTCCTTGCGAAGGAGGGGGTATAACTGTATATTCAAGCTGGAATTAACATAGTCACTGCGTTACTAATATTTGAAGTGGCTAGGAAGTTCTCTGGTACATGATATATCATCTGACACATGTACCACATATCCCATTGCAGTTCAAACACTCTCCCACCCTCAAACACAAACACATTAATATCCTGCATCAACACCATTCATGAGAAAACATAATTAAAGGGAGAAGATGTAAGAAGTGGAATAAAAGTGGATAAAGAAGTGGAATATAAAAAACTGCAGTGTAGAATCCGAACTATGAGTTATGAGCAGGTGTATATAAACTTCTTGGCAGGATTCTTTTTAGTATTTCTATTACTATTGTTTCTATTCTATTTAGTATTTCATAGGACTGTATATTCTATACATTGAAGTCTATATTTAATCACAATCAGTTCGTGCACAATTAATTGTCTCAATTAAGTCACAGTATGCAAAGAAATGCTTGCATAATTAAACCTTTTCTTTATTTTGAAACTTTTTTCTTGATAAGTAGGTTCAGTCTATGTGGTTTCCTTTTGTCATATAGAACAGATCTCTATATCCAGATTCAAATACCGAATGGAATGCATATTGAAAACATTGTGCCAATACAAAATTTAGTTGCACTTAGATTTGTCAACCACCAAAAAGAATTAAAACAGGTTTCATGATATTTTAATATAAGTAAAAGAAGGAATATATGTTGTATGTTAAAAATACAATGTGAAGGGAAAAGAAAGTTGTATAAAAATGCTGTAAATTAACAAAACAAATGAGTGCTAAAACATTTCCATGTAGGCATGTGACTGAAAAGTAGCTCCTCATGGCTACCTGATCATGTAGCCTTATTTCCCAGGAGTCTGGACAGGATCCCCTCTTTTAGAAAACTAATATGTCTTTTAAAATCAACTCAGGGATCCTTATCAATTTTTTTTAAAGTAGATATTTGTTTGCAGTACCTCTATCAGAATACATAAATATGTGATGTTGAGCAGACATATCTAAGTATCAAAGTAATATTTTAGGAGCACTAGGTCTGTAACAGGAATTTGTAAATATCTATTAAAAGTAGCTTAATTATTTAAACAGTATGTAAAATGCTCAGACACTCATATAAGTATCTGAGTACCAATTAATAAATCTCGTGATTGCCAATTACTCCTATATTTCATCTTCAGATCTTGAGACTAGAGTAAAAGTAGTTTGTAAAAAAATTGTTTCCATTCCAAGTTACTTCATTATTGCATCTTTACCATAATGCTGGACCAAAATGTATCATCTTTGTACTTTGCTAGTGACAATGTAAGTTATCACTTTAGGTGCTCTATTTCCTATGAAAACAAATGAACACAGAACAAAATCACTGATAACAGCATCTATTCCTTTCTCCTTATTGCTATTGTTTTTAATTTCTACTTATTTTCTTTCTTTAATTTTATTATGGCATCATTTTAACCTTAATTCAAAATAATACTAATAATAGGGGAAAAGTGCCATATTCTTGGATCTTCTTTACTTGATAACTTCTGGCATTTAAAAAAGGAACAACTGGCCAGAAGACTAAGAATCTTTAAAAGTCTCCAAATATACTGGGGATAGATGACACATAAAAGCAGTCATTTACTGCCAAAGGGGATAGACTTCAATGATTCTGGTTTTGCAAGTCTCTGCACTTATTAGAATATAATGCTTTTATTACATTTGGTAATGCATTTAGTGATTCAAAGTAAAATGAAGTGAATGGAAGGACTTCTAGAGGTTTTGGTGAGCTTTGAATGAGAATTTTTTTCTGCACAGATTGTTCCCTGGGGAAGAACTTGCATTCATTAAGCACTGTGCATTAAAGTAACACAATATGAATGCTATGCAACTGTGTAAAATACAGTTGCTATCACTCACTTGACTTAAAATACCCTCAAATGTTTTGCTTTATGGAAGTAGAAGTAATTCATTTTCTTGGACTGTTGCTGCTAAGGTTTGGTTTATGTAAGTGTTTTAAGAAGAAAACAATTTGAAAAATATACAGCTAGCACAGCGGAGATCTTACTACCCTTTCAAATGCCTCTTTTGAAAATGGTTTAAAACTTTTTATTGTGTTGATCCAACAGAAGGAGAGCCATTAAAAATAAATAGAATAGCAAGAAAGTGGGCCAAGAAAAGAATTGTTTTGTAACACTTCTCAACAATTCTGAGCTACTGGATCTTGACATCCTCCCCTGTACTTGCCCAGCTTGTACACAGCTGAGACCATAAAATATGTGAAGACATATTCAGTGTCTAAGTGTTCTTTATGATGGCCATACTATCCTCAGTCCCTATTTTGATGAATACATACAGCTGGTTTGGTCCATGGGTCTTATATCTCCAAAAGATAAGTGTGTGCAGAGCATTGCATGGATGTACGGTAGATTACATCAAATTCCTCATTTGTGTGTTGTAGAGTTTCTCCTGTAGAGTTTCTCCTCAGAGGTGAAGTCCAGCAACCCCTGGGTACAAGAGACCTCCTTGGCTCATGCACAGGACTTACAGAGAAAGCTCAGGATTTCATTACAGATATGTGGTCACACTGATCACCCAGTTGGAAATCAGGATTTCTGCTCAGCTGGCTGATGGGCAAGAGCCACTGGTGTAAATGGGTGCACAAACATTTTCCTAGCCAAAGTTTCCAATTGGAAAGTGATGACATGACTAGAGGAATTTGGACATAGAGGGTCAGATTAAGGTAAGATTTCTATACATGGAAGTGTGAGAAGGGGAACAGATCAAAGTAATCCTGTGGCTCTGGATTGCCATTTCTGGGCATCCCAGAGGTGGATTAGCCAAACGGACGAAGAGCATTCCATCCGAGCTTTGTGGACGAACTCCTTACTCAACTCTCCCTAACAGACAATGAGGGTAATTCTGGTTACAGGAACCCTCTGTAAAAAATACAAAATAATTTCATCACTTTAAAAGAGATTGGCATCATGGCGAATATTTCTCCACAGATATTCTCTACACAGAAAATCATTATTTCATGTCAATAAAGGAGGCAGGGTGCACTACTGTTCAATTTATGCTGAAACTGTGGAGGAAGAGAACATTTCTGCTTTCTGAAAGAGACACCACAGGTCACCCTTCCTAGAACAGTAGGTTTGCTGGGATGTAAACTGTCTCATGGTTTATTCCTGCCTTTGGTAATAAAGAAATCAGCTTGACAGAAGAATAAGGAAAAAAAGCATATTGATTTCTTTATTACTATGCTGCTGATATTGGAATTTGATCCTACGTTCTCAGACAGAATTTTAAAACACTACAAATACAGTGACTCCACAGAAACACTCCAAAATTTATGAAAGAAATATAATTACATTTCATTTAGAAGAGGCTTTCTAGATCACAGAATCACAGAATATTATGAGTTGGAAGGGACCCACAAGGATCATCTAGTCCAACTCACCATCTAGCACCCGTAAGGAGACCGAGAGCACATCGCAGAGCATAACACCAACCTAGATCCCTCACAGTCTAGCAGGCCACTCCGAGCCGGAAGGGGCCCAACGTCATCCAGCCCTACACCTCCCTGCTAGACCATGTCACTAAGCTCCTCGTCCAGTCTTGTCTTAAACACCTCCAGGGATGGTGACTCCACCACCTCCCTGGGCAGCCCATTCCAATATGCGATTACTCTCTCTGTGAAAAACCGCTTCCTAATGTTAAGATTGAACCTCGCCTGGCGTAGCTTGAGGCCGTGCCCTCTCGTTCTGGTTTCGTCAGCCTGGAAGAAGAGGTCCACACCCATCTGGCTGCAACCTCCCCGCAGGTAGTTGTACACAGCAATNATGTCATGGTTGTTCTGCAGTTGCTGTGTAATGGCACACAGGACCATCTGTTCCATGACTTTGCATGGGACTGAGGTCAGGCTGACTGGTCTGTAGTTGTTAGGATCATCTTTCCTGCCCTTCTTGTGGATGGGTGTCACATTGGCCAATTTCCAGTCTTGTGGCACAACACCAGTAAGCCAGGACTGTTGGTAAATTATGGAAAGTGGCTTGGCGAGTTCATCTGCTAG
The DNA here is from genome assembly GCA_013390025.1 of Pitta sordida. Lineage (NCBI taxonomy): Eukaryota > Metazoa > Chordata > Aves > Passeriformes > Pittidae > Pitta > Pitta sordida. The sequence continues at coordinate 84,952 of WEKX01000500.1, forward strand.
TTCTTTCATGACCCTCGGGTGGATGCCATCCGGTCCCATAGATGTTTCTCTTATGTGCAGCAAATATGAGCCTTAGATGGAATTAATTTCATTCTTTTATGGCCTTTTATATATTTTCAGCAGTCTCAATCTTATATTTAATTTTCAACAACTGAGTGCCTAATGTCTGTGTTGTCATGATCCACTATTATGAAATCTGTGTATCAAAATGAATGTTAGTTATTAATACAGAAAAGGGCAGTTTTAAGCAAACAGAACATTGTTATGCTATCTTATACCAGGATTGAGAACAACATGTAGGTAATTACTTCTAAACATTAACATTTTAGCCATTTAGATAGTAACTTGGAAAGGGACAAAAAAACCTACGGAATCTTATCACAATTCTCTTTTTTTAGGTAAAGGAATTATTCCCTTTAAAGTCAGCAAGTTTTGATGCTTTATTGTTTTTTGTGATAAAGCTCCATTAAAATAGAGAAGAACAGAAGGAAGCTCTTGGCATGAGACTGGATAAACTAAAGGTAAACTTAAATTGCACGAATACATATGAATAAGAACAAGACAAAGAAGGATGGGGAGATAATAACTCTTGTATTCAAATCCAGGCTGCTTTCATAAAGTAAAGTTCCATCTGTTTTTTTTAAGTTTTCTTGCAAAAACAATCCTCCGTATATATCTTATTCTATTAGATATTCATGCTTGGAGCAATTTTTAAATGCATGGGTTTTTTAGATTTGACACTGATTTGATTCAATTATTTTCATTTTTTTTCATTTCTAAATCTTTCAGTTGAATAGATTTTATTAATAAATACAATTTTGGTATTAAGTTACAAATGAGATATTGAAATAGCAAAGTGCTTTCAACACCACCAGCAAGAAAATCTTGTTGCTATTGTAGTTACTGGGGGTACTGGACCTGTATGGTGCCTGTGTTTCTTCAAGCACCTCAGTCACCCAAGGCGTCAGTCAGCTGCCAGGCATGGTAGCATTTACTTAGAACCACATTTTTAAGTCAGCGAATGCACCTTCAAAAGTCCCCACAAGGATGAGGGAAAATACAGAGATCAAAGCTATAAAATATAACTCAGCTGAACTACACAGTTAAATTGCAACAGCCAGGTGCTGCCTGACTGAAATATGTGTGTTGTTCTCAGTGCCTGTCTTCAGACGAAGGAACACAGCAGAACAGGGGAACAGTGAGTCTGGGAAGAGCATCACTGTTCTCTGACAGCTACTGAGATAAACATATTTAATCCTGAGGCTGGAGAACAACCACTCCAATAATCAAATAGCCACAGTCAACATTTGGTATCTTACTATTTCTTCCACTCAGCAAATACTTTTCTACTCGACATGACAGAATGCAAAAGGAAAAACATTTCAGCTAGATCAAAGGTCTATGATGAAAACTCCTTCTAAAGCACTAACATTTGGGGCATGCTAGAACTGCAGACCCTCTTTGCAGGGTAGGTTTGCCAAGTAGGAAATATGGGTGAAAATCTCCACTACAGTTATTGTACTATCTATAATTCTCAAACCAGTTAATCTGTAAGAAACTTGGAATGTATCACATGGAGCTGTACTGTACTGTCTAGACAGTCTTCAGTGACTCCAAACTTGTCATCTACAGAGTCTGTACACTCCTTGCCAAAATTATATCTTTTTAGACTTTCTTTTCATAATGTTCACTGGTAATAGTGAGTGAATTGTCTGAACAAATGTTTAGTAAATTTTCTTTTTGGAATTCCAAGCTAAAATGAGAGGCTTTCAGTTTGCATGGAAAATTATACACATCTCCAAGTGAAGCTGAACCAAATATTGCAGTCAACAGATTTTTTAAGTGATACTTTCTCATTACTAACAAGAGTAACACAATCTGTGCACTTTTTTAAGTTGCCCTATATGTACTGCACTTGAACAAATTGCAGAATTTGGAATGAGACTAAATGTGATACTGAGGGTAAAGCAGCACAATATACACCATGATTTCTTGGAATGGATCATGATCCACATAAACACTCAGAATTTGTGGTTTTCATTGATACTATACCCCAGTCCCTGTGATGCTGTAAAAGTACCCTTAAGGGAGTATATCTCATAACTCCTTAGACTATTGTAAATTGACCTACCTCTGAAATCTCTTCTAGAAAATTGTACAAAACCTGAACATGCACATGAAATTCTGCTGGGAATGCTATCACCAGAAGCATTTGGGCTGTGTCTATGTGGAAAAGAGCTGTCAGCATGACTAAACAAAGAACCTAGTCTGTAATCTGTAAATCCATCCACAGCATCTGGCCAGGATTAAAAAACCCACAAAATTTGAATGAGAGGATATTTTTGTGTGTACACAGGAGGAAGGTCTCAGATGACACTCCAGTGAGCACATAGGCAAATTCTGCCATGAAACAAAGACATCAGCAGGTCTGCACTGAAGAGATTCTCCAGAGATATCTTCTAGGTGTAGGCATTTTATATACATATGTATTATATACATATTTTTGGCTGGTTTATTTATATATCTAAAGACCTAGAAACATCAAGATATGTGAGAGTCTAACAGTTTGGAAAAATCAGATAATGTATTTACAGGCCCCAATTTGAGAGAAATTCAGGCAGGTACCTAAATACTTGAGGAAATCTGGTTTCCAAACACTGAAAATTAAGTGTCCAAACTAGTAGAAACTCATTAAAAATCTATAATGATAAACCATCCAGCCATCCCACAAAATATCAGAAACCTGCATTAATTCAAATGAAACGTGACACTGTTAGGCTTTCTCAGGTAACTTTATCAGATGCATATTTACACAGACCTTTCAGAAACTAAAAAAAGTAGCACAAATATTCCTTATTAATAATAAATCTATGGTACAAAATAATTTCCTTACTTTTGGGAGGGAAGCTCTCGATCCTGAGCTTTGTGTGGTCATTGTCAAAACTGTAGTGATACCCAGTGCAACTCTGGCTGGAGCAGCATCCATGTTGATCCAGAAAGAAACCCAGGATAAAATGACAATCAGCAGGCTAGGAATGTACATCTGGATTAAATAGTATCCCATCTGACGTTCCAAATGAAACTTGACTTCAATGCATGTAAACTTTCCTAGAACATGAAATTACTTTCATAAATGCTTTTTGCACATTTTTGTTTTGTTTTCTGAACATAAGTTAAATACAAAGCCTGTTTCCTAATCTAATGTTTCAAACATGTTGTGATGCACAAACACTACTCAGCCATTTGTTGCATGCTACCTTGGGGAAGCATGGCACCACTCAAGCAGCCTATGCCCAGTTCTTCATGTTAACCGAGAAAATTAATAGTGGCAAAAGTTTTTTACCTCCAGAAAATATAATGTAATATTTCTTTTCTCAAAATTTAATAAGCTTTTACTTTAGTCAAATATAATGTTTAGTATTAAAAGGGAACAGCATTTTTGTCTTTTAATGACACGAGATTAAGCAACTATATTTGAACAGACAAAAGACTACCAGCCTTTGAAAGACTACTAGTCTTACAGTCCTGTGGTAGTCCACACTCCTCATTCTGCTCATGTCACTTGCCTGTGTCTGTGGATTACATCTCACAGCAGAATCAAATCAGAGTCTACTTTGAATTTTGCTAAAAGTCTGACTCCAAGGAACTTAATTTCTCATGGGAGGTGAGTGATTCTTCGAATAACAAATAGCTGCTCCACAGCAGTCGCAGAGGCCAGAAGTTTCAGATTGCCTGACAGTGGAGCTAGGTGTGCAGCAGAGGAAGCAGAGTCCTGAGCTGCAACAGCCCATCAGCTACTGATGCAATCACTTTGTGCTGCTCTCAGAATTACTGTGGTTTAAATATGATGAGGGCTTTTGCTCTAGAAGCAGACTACAAGAGCCTGTCATTTCTGCAGTGTCATGACAGTGGTTTCAAAGGACCCCTTTTGTGTTGGTCAGTCAAACGCATAAAGATGCATTGTTCCTTATTCATTCTTTCTGGGGAAATTAGATTGTTTTCTCCTTTTTGTGAGGTACCTCTATATTTCTGCTAGTGTAGAATGCTGAACGGTGGGGTGCAAGAGGCGGTACAAAGTAGAATGCAAAGGCTATTTAACAAAAGAGAGGAGTGGAGATGAACTGACAGGCCAGAAGTTCTAATACAAATGACTGGACTTATGACTCGAGAGGAAGGTGGTGAGACCTGGGTAGTGGCTGTTCCTGATCAGTCTGCCCATACAGAAGGGGTCTGGAAAACAGGTGGGGTGGCCACATGCGACATGAGAGTAGCCCAATCTGTCAAAGGCTCTCCAGCCTCTTGTGGCACAGCCTAGACAGCAAGTTTAGAAGACTGAAAAATAGCTTTTATTCACATTTTAATTTCACACCACACCTGGAGGAGCATACAACAGAGAAGAGAGTAATGGCAGTGCCTATTACAAAGTTTTTCTTCCTGGGTATTTTGGGCTCCAAAATGAGAAGCTGCATTTACAAAAATTAAAAACAGTAGTTTTCTTTTCATAAGAACTAAATGTGACTTTATTTTTAGCAGCGGCAGAACCTTTAAGGTATTATTTCACAGAAGGAAACAAATGTATTTGATCCAACTAGATCGGCTCTTACACTGAAATGATGAAAAAGCTATTTTAGATGAGAGGGATTATATTTAATCTCAGAAAGCACCCAGAAAATTGTTCTCAAATGCTGTCCCTATTAAATAAACCCTAAGAGGCTAAAACAAAGTTTTAACAAAGTCCTGTCTTCTCTTTAAAGCTAAAGAAAGAAAACACAGAATTAGAAACTACTGAACAGCAAATGCAAGAAAAAACATTAGAATATTGAACAAACATTTAATCTTGCAAAATTTCATCTCTCTACACTATTCAGATCAGCAACCAAAACATTGTCTTTTCACGTACTACATCTCATAAATCAGACCACACATAAAAGTTGATGAAAATTTGATGTTTTTCCCTCATAGGCAATCTGATATACTGGAGAAATAAATCAGGTTCATAAAAACTGGTACCTTCTAAGAGATGAATCAATATTTACTGAAAGAGTTAATTTGTTAAAAAAAAAAGTTTCATTTCAAGCATATCAAAAGAACTATATTTTTACCATTTTTTAAAGATTTAAAATTCTTGAATGATTTTAAGGATATGTGTATTACAATACCTTTAGTGAAATTAAAGAAAATTTGAAAACAAAATCTTTCCAACAAAAATAAAGGGGGGGCGTGGTGGAATTTCTTTCTTTTCAGGTTTATAAATAGCTGGCTGAATCAATTTTTTTTTTTCATTTTGCCCATATTCTCTCTTTAAAAATTGACAATAGATATCACTATAGCAATTGATAAAAAAAAAAGAATAGTCCTCACCAGTGTTGTAATGTTTTGTGCAATAGCCAAGTTCTTTATCTTCTTTCAAAATAAACTGTGGCAAGGTTAAACCCTCTGCAACTTGCACAGGTCCATCACTCAGCCACTCAAATATCAAGTCATTCATAGTGTATCCAACTGCAACAAAGAAATCAGAGTTTATTGGATGGCAGATGACCAGAAAACATCAAAATGCATTGTTATTATGTCTGAGAAGTACGTCTTTTATTATGATACATGTTCTCTCAGTTATTACTTTATTAAAAGCAGCAAGTAAACACCAGTATGTTCTGAAACTGTGCCCTGGTTTGCCACTATAAAGTAATTTTGCTGACCCATACAAGATGCTGTTTACGACTGAAGTTAAGTTTCTCTTTACTTATGTATAAGCCTGAATTTGGCTTTCTTTTCACCATTCTTTGATGATGGAGTTGGCGTGCCCCCACAAAACAAGAACTTTTTGACTGCAGAATGCTGGTCCCTTATTGAAAAGACAATGGTAACTTTTATAAGCCTTTGAACTTAGCACTGAGAGGTGCGGAGAAGAAAGAGGGGTGTCGACTCACTGAAGTGTCTTTTTGACTGTACTGCTGCATTCTCAAGAACAAATTAAATAAGCTGTGTGAACGCTATGAAGTTCAACGAAGTCAAGTTCAAGGTTCTGCATATGGGTTAAGACAATCCCAAGCACAAATACACGTTGGGCAGAGAATGGATTGAAAACAGCCCAGGGAGAAGCACCTGGGGGTGCTGGCACAGGAGAGGCTGGACATGAGCTGCCAACATGCACTTGCAGCCCAGAAAGCCAAATATCCTGGGCTTCATCAAAAGCAGCATGACCAGCAAGTCAAGGGAGGTAGCTGTGCCCCTGCACTTCACTCCAGTGAAACCTTACCTGGAGTAATAAATCCATCTCTGGGGCTCCCAATATAAGAAGCCTATGGTCCTGCCAGAGTCCAGAGGAGGGCAACAAAGACAATCAGAGGTTTGGAATAGCTCCCATATAAGGACAGGATGAGAGAGTTTGGGTTGCTCAACCTGGAGAAGAGAAGACTCTGGGGAGACCTTATAGCAGCCTTCCAGTACCATGAGAGGGTTGCAAGAGAGCTGGAGAGGGACATTGGACATGGGCATATAGTGATAGAACAAGGGGTAATGGCTTCAAACTTGCAAGAGGATAGGTCTGGGTTAGACATCAGGAAGAAATCCTTTTCTGTGAGGATGGTGAAAGAATGGAACACGTTGCCCAGAGAAGCTGTGGATGCACCATCCCTGGAAGTGTTCAAAGCTGAGTGGGATGGGGTTTTGAGCAATCTGGTCCAGTGCAAGGTGTCCGTGTCCATGGTGGGGTGTTGGAACTAGACAATCTTTAAGGTGCCTTTGAACCCAACCCATTCTATGATTTTATGATTCTCTGGGCACAAACCAGGTGCAAAAACACAGGCCCACAGTTCATACCCATACAGTTCATACCAATGCCCTTTCTCCTCTCACTAAAAAAACTCAAGGTGGACTGGTACCTGCTCAATATTGGGAATGATCACTGGCATATGCTGTTATCTGATCCACTCCTGGTTTTGCCTGATTATTTCATGATCAAGCTGAAACATTGCTGTGCTGTGCGCTGATTCTCCAGTCCATACCTTGGCTGTGTTTAGTTTACTGTCTTCAGTATATTAACAGGACCCCTGTTTCATCAGGTGTGTTGCTTCCATTTTTCAAAAGACCACAGTCTAACTCAATGGGACATAGCAAATCCATGTCTATGAACTAATTGATCTTAATTTCCTAAAATTTATAATTTCTCCCACACGGTATTGCTGTGGTTACCCCTGGAAGTGATGCAACCCTGATGGGTGAGGTGACATGACCCAGGAGGGGGAAAGGGAAGGGACCAGGAACAGAGGACCTGTATGTTATGCTGATAAACAGATAAAGCACAGTTCCTCCATTATTTTTCCTTATAAAATAGGAATATTGAGTCTCATCACATAAATGTGACAATATAAATACTATCTAACCACCAAATGTTTAGGGTAAAATCTTGTTATTTTCTAGATAAAGCAATTGGACACTCACAGCTCTCTAGCTGCATCGTACACGTCTGCACATCCATAGGAAAATTCTTCAAGTCCATGGGACAGGATAAAGTTAAAGTAAGTCTAAAATTGAAGGGAGAAAAAGTAAAGAAAAAAATTTTAGACATTTACAGGTTTTATGCAAAGCCCCACATTTAGAGTTTGAAAGGATCAAGACCAAATCTTGACACCTCAGAGGCTGGGCTCCAAGCACATAAGAGATGCGAAAACACAGTGCGTGAGGAGACTGGGTACTCACGGCCTGCAGTGGCTGAGCAGAACACAGACAGACAAGAAAACATCAGGATAGCAAGACATGCTCTCCACTAATGTACCAGGGAATGTTTTATGTACAATCCTGAACAAAATAATCCAAAGCTGAAATGACTGATCATGGGACACACATTTTTAAGCTTCATTTTGGAAAAGATAAAGAAGAAAACAACTATGGTGTTTTTTCAACTGAGTGCTTTTGTTGCATACAAGTCCTATTTTAAATCCTTCATTCTTCCTGCTGTGCCACTAAAAGAAAGAAAAAAGCATTATACAGCAAAAGCTAGAATCACATCACATTAAATGAGTGCAGATAGAAGAAAGTAAGCCTAAAGGAACACAAGCATACAAAATATATTTCTCTTTTAATTTTTCAGTTGTTATTGTCCCAGATAAAGGATAATTTTACTTGAATGGGAATACTTTTAATGTTTATTTTTCTTCTTTCTTTTTTTTTAGTTGATTTTACCTTTGGTTAAAATCTGCTTCAAGACTTCTCCATTGCTTTATTTCTTTTCTCTTTTTTAGTTTGAGAAGAAACCATTTTTAGCACATTAAGATAGTAGGATGGCATAATTACAAACTAGCTGCTTTGAAAAACAGAAGAATTGTTAAGATTTTCTTTTAAATCATATTTAAGCATACATATTTATTTAAGATTACCTTCAGCATATAAAACCACTTTGACATAAAGAAAGCAAATAAAAAAATCCCTCTCTTCCCATATATCATCAAGGATGACAACACGATTGCCTGATCTGAAGGGACATTGAATCATTAACATGGTACAATGAGGATAAATATTTAATTATGTCAGTGAACTCAGGGCCAGCTGTTTGAAAATACAACCTTGAAAATATGTTATCCCACAGAAAAATATGTTCTCTATGGAGAAATACTTGACTACATTCTGTCTTCTACGGTGATTTTGTGGTTCTTACCACATATGTCTGGTTCAAACTCTTTCAGTCTATTTCTTCATTTCTAAGAGTGCCAATGGCATCCGGGCCAATATCAGGAACAGCGTGGCCAGTAGGACTAAGGAAGTTATTCTGCCCCTATGCTCGGCACTGGTCAGACCACATCTTGAGTACTGTGTGCAGTTCTGGTCTCCTCAGTTTAAGAAGGATGTTGAACTGCTTGAGAGGGTCCAGAGAAGAGCAACAAGGATGGTGAAAGGGCTGGAGAACAAGCCCTATGGGGAGCGACTGCGGGAGCTGGGGTTGTTCAGCCTGGAGAAGAGGAGGCTCAGAGGTGGGTGACCTTATTGCTGTTTACAACTACCTGAGGGGAGGTTGCAGTTGGGTGGGTGTGAATATCTTCTCTTAGGCTGAGGACACCAGAACAAGAGGACACAGGGAGGTTCACAGGTCATTCCGAGTTGGAAGAGTCCCTCAGGGTGATCCAGTCCAACTCCCCACCAACTAGACTATGTCACTGAGCTCTTCATCGAGTTTTCTCTTAAACACTTCTGGGGATGGCGACTCCACCACCTCCCTGGGCAGACCATTCCAATGAGAGATCACTCTCTCTATGAAAAACCTCTTCCTAACATTCAGTCTAAACCTCCCCTGGCATAGCTTAAGGTGTTTAAGAAAAGGCTGGATGAGGCGCTCAGTGACATGGTCTAGATAGTGAGAGGCTTGGATGCACAGAGCGTGGTGCCCATGGCTCCGGGGTTGTGGGTTTGATCCCGGTGTGGGCGTTCGCTTGGGAGTTGGGCTCAGTTGTCCTTGTGGGTCCCTTTCAACTCGGAATATTTTGTGATTCTGTGATTCATCATGTAACTTTTTGGGAATGGCCTGACTGTGACTTCTAGCCCTACTGTCCTGGCATAAAATTGCTGTAACAAAAAAAGATTATATTTAGGTAACTGAGATCAAAATTGTCTCAGCCAGATCAAAGACCACATTCAACATCACTGCTTTTGCTATCAACTTGTGGGCTACCTAGAGAAAATCACATTATTTTCATCTTAACACAGTCTTCTGTGAACAAGATGATAGTATCAGGAAATTAAAGATCAGTTGTATGTGTCAGTGAAGGGCACTGATATGAACAAAAGTCCTGAGGATTCCTCTCAACATCATCACAGTAAATAAAATCCTATTTAACCTTTGGTAGCAAATAGCAAAAGCATTAAATAAAAAAAAATTTAAAAAGGGCTCTATAGGAAAAAAAACCCAAACATATCTAGTAGAGATATAAATGTCATTGAAAATCTGCCTTAATTTGGCCTACTCACCCCTTGGATTTTACTGAATGTCAGGTTTAGATTTCACACTGACTTTGTTTCTTCTCCTCTTAACCCCTTTCTATTTCCCCAAAATTCAAATAATTTAGGGGATTGACAACATACATGGCCAGGGAGGTCACTTTTTATTTTAATATCAAAATCATGAGAAAATTAATACATCCAGTTGCAGCTTTCAAGTCTCACAGGGAAAAGCTGAACTTTCTTCACTGATATTATGTAGATATATTAGTTTTGGGTTTTTTTCTGTAAGTGAGATGACAAAATGCTCACTATGTAGGTCTGACGTATTACTTTCTCTTCCTAATCAGTGGTGTTTTTCAGGAAGACTAAATTAGTCTCTTCTCACTCTCAGAAATGAAAAACAATTGCTATTCTCGGTTTCAATAAGGCTAGTTCAAGAGATCATGCCCATATAGCTTTACCTGTTGCTCATTTCAGCAGAGAAACTTCCATTGTTAACATCTTTGCCTCTGTAAGCCCTTCTACTAGGAGTAATACAAGTGTTGAAACAAATGCTTATAGCCTGGTATCATCCATAGACCCACTGATTTTCAACAAAATTACTACATGCTAAATGTTCAGCTGCTGGAGTCTTAAATAGACCTACTGAAGTCCATGGTGGTGGGTTGATTTATACTAGTTGACTCTTCTTCAAAAAAAATTGGATCCTGTAAATGTCTCCAAACCCTGGTTCCATGTCACTACTTATATATTTCCATTAATGAGGACACAGGATCAGAAATGAAAAGTGTTAGGTAGATACAACTACCCACATTGCCAATAATAACAGTGTCGTTTACAGAAAATGTTTCAGCATAATTAATGTCTCACACTTGGCAAATTCAAGAAGGGTCCCTAGAGATTTGGTGCAAAGAGCAAATTTAATGGGGAATTACATTGATGAATACTTTAATCGCTAATAAAATGGAATAAACTGCTATAGAACAATTATTTTATTTTTCAGGCACCATGCCACCAAGGCATTTGAGATGCATAAACAACAGATTTGGTGGCATAGAACCATAAAACACTGATGGGAAGTGCTTTATGAACCATCTGTAAAACTGAAAGGAGAAGCTGCCCAAAGACTTGATTTTGCCTTTAGTTACCTGAGCACCCTACTAGCCAGACTCAGGTCGCACAGCTGCCTCATAGAAAGCTCTGGGGTTAGGCACATTATGTTTTCCAGCTGAGCAGAGAGGGCTCATGAGGGAGCAGGGGAGAGTCATGTCTCAGGCGCCTCAGCATGCCAGGCACAATGCCAGAGATAGCAAGCTGCCTCAGAAGAGAGGCAAAGCTGCTCTCTTTCCATCCCTGCTCCCTCACCCACCCCACAGCCAAGGAAGAAGCAAGCCCTGGAATAGTGCAAATAGAGTATGAACAGAATAAAATGGAAAAATAGAACCATAAAACAAGGAATGAACAATTAGCCATCACTGTGACAAAAATAATATATAAATAAATCAATAATATTACAGAGCAATGCTGTAGCAGGAGCCAGGCTGTAATCCAATTACTCCAGGGCAGCATTGTCTGTCTTAAGTACTGGACCCTCTACCTGAGGGTTCTTCATAGACTAGGTAAGTCCTTCTGAGCAGCATCTGCTTGAGGCCTTAAATGCCTTCAAAGTGCAGCAGGCATTGCTGGGATTTCATTCAAACTCTCCTGTTTCATTCCCTGGTTTCACTATAATGCCCTGAGAAATCACTCAGACTGGGCATGTGGGCCTGTCTCTCTTCTCACCCCAGCTTAAAATCTTTAATTTCTGATCACCCAGGGAATCCCCTTAAGACATCACTCAGAGGTCTGCATTTCCCCTCCTTCTGCAAACAGGAAGACAAAGTCCTGCAGACTGTGACCTCCTTTGTTACAGAAGTCAAAACAAGGCATCCCAGGTGAAAAAAACAAATAACCTGACAACGTTATTAGTCACACTGGTAATCTTTAGTACCTAAACATTTTGTTTTATAAGGTCTTGTGGGTTCAGTCCCTGTGTGGGCATTCACTTGGGAGTTGGATTCAATGATCCTTGTGGGTCCCTTCCAGCTCAGAATATTCTGTGATTCTGTGACAGTATTTTTTCCTGATGTGAGCAGACATGGCCTCAGATGGGCCAGCAGCGGAGCTCAGCATAGGAACTGTTGCTGCCCTAAAAGTAGCTGCTGTAGCCAGCTATCATCCTCTGAGGAAAAGGCAGTGGACAGGGCGACACACATGTGCAGCCAAGGGGGCTCAGAGGTATTTATGTGCAGTGCAATCATGTCCTGAGCTCAGTAGAGGGGCTGAGATACTGTGCTTCCTATTCAACCTTCAGCCATTCCCGCATTTGTCCTGTTCTTTCTCAGGCCTGAACATGCTTTCCCCACATCCTCCAACACCTGTTCTTCTACCCTACACCTCTCACAGAGTCACCTATATAACACACTGCCCAGACTCCTTTCTTTGCATCCTGGTCTCTCTTTTTTTCCTGTTGCCCAGTTCCTATCAAGTGCCACTCCAATTTCTCTTCAGGATTTTAAGTCTTGAGGCCAATATTCCCTTTGATAACTACAGTTATACCTCTTAATTTGCGAGGAACGGGTCTCCCAAGGGCCTCGCAAAACATCTAATTCACAAATACATGAGGGTCATTAATATGCATACAAGCCACACCCATCACTGCCACTTCTGCAGGTGCTGCTGGGCTGCTGCCACATGCTTGCATTGCTGCTGTGGTGGGAAAGTTCCGGGGCTGTGGCGGGGAAGGGATGTCCCCGGGCTCTGGTTGGCACTCATGGAGCCTGGGAAACCTTAACTTTGCAACACTGCAATAGCCAGGGCCCCTTATGGTAGGGAAGTGGCACCGGTGTTGGAGTTTCTTTCCCTTTAATTGTCCTGGGAGCAGGAGCCCTGGCTGTATGGACCCAGGAGAACACCACTTCACCCTGCTGCAGCAGGGGGATGGCATGGGGGAAGAGAAGCCTCCTCCTGATGCAGCAGCTGCGGCAGTGGCGTGGCCCGGCCCCGCAGGGAGGGCACGCGGTGCCTCCCGCTCACCATGGCATTTATTGTACTCCCGCAGGTCTATCAACAGAACCTTTGCAACATTCATAAAGGAGGGTAAGCCTTCCGCAGTAGGCACCGGGTATGGAGACACACCGGCACGGGGCTATAAATGCCATGGCAAGGGGGAGGCACCATTCAGCCTCCCCACGGGGCCGGGCCAGTCCCGCCCCACAGGGAGCACTGGCACCACCCCTCAGTGAAGCAGAGGCACTGTGCATGTGTCATCCGGGAAGCTCCGTGAATCACTGAGGCAGATTCACGGGGAAAATTTGTCATGAACCAGCAAGGTAGCAATGGAGAGGTCACAATGCAGCGAGGCATGACTGCATCCCCAAAGCTGCACCATCAGTAGAGGGTAAGAATTTTAAATAGAAAAAAAAAATTAAATAGGAATAAAATGTTTGTAAATAGATTATTCTGAAGACGATTTCCTATCTCATTCTTTCCCTTGTGAGTTTCAAATGCTCAGGCTCACCCACATCACACCACTTCTGTAATAATCTCAGAAAACTAATAAAACACTTCAGAGTACTGCACAGGCAAACTGCTTGTGAATGGTTCAAAACACAAATCTGAAGTAATGAACTCCTAGTATCATGTTCGACCCTCAGAGAGTTGGATTTATATATTATTATATATCCTAGCATATGGGTTTTTTAATAAATTTAAGATAATATGTAATTTTAACTGAGATTTGACATATTGCCTAGTCTGCAACAATTGTTAGACTGTTGTCTAACCCACATCTTTACAAGCAGCTATCACCTCTTAGCCTGATGTATTGCAATACACCCAAAATTCCCTTGATCTAAGTGACATCTCGCCTCAGAGGAGGATATTGATCCCACATGAAAAAGGTCCTGTGGATTACAATATGAGGTATCTGATAACAGAGGAATATTGTTTTCATTAGTTATCCTGCAAGAGTGCTTGCCTGTTTTTGGGCTGCAGAACAACATTCTCCTCACAGAGTTTTTTTCTAATTATAAATAACCTAATATCAGTCCTATAAAATATAGAAATATTGTTAGGAATTTAAAATAGTCCTGCAGATAAGGGTACAAATCCCTTCTGTCTACAAAAAACCCCCATGATTATATCCTCACTAGCATGAAAAGCAACAAATGCCTCCCCATGAGTAGGCATGGTGTCAAAAATAGCATTTTGTTTCTATTCTTATCCCCCTTCATTCTTTCAAGCTACACCCATCTGCACCTCAGCTGTTGGGACAGAAGACTTCACAACACAGGACTTTGTGCTGCAAATACCAGAACATAAATAGCACATGCATGATCACTGCTAGCATTATGTGCCATTTTTATGAAAACACTTGCACCTGTGCAAACCCCTCCATGTTGGATTAAGTGAGATAAGTAGGATTTTTTTTATAGTAATGCTAGATCTAAAGATGTTATCATAAATTGCATGGTTTCTGATATTTTTCTTAAAAGCTCCAAGCTGACAATAAAAGCAAAAATATTTGTAGCAGTACATCCTTTATTTTGAAAGATTAAATTCCTGATCCCTGTGCCTGCTGAAATAACATAAAAATATTACCTAAGCCGAAGCAGACAAAGTTCCCTGCTAAACTGGCAGGGGAGATGAAGTTGCACAGCAACCATGACAGCATCGCATGACACAGGAGCAAATGCCATTCAGGCTACTGGCACTGAAACACGGAGGAGAATCTAAAATCTCCTTATATTCCTCCCAGCCCCCTCTTTCTTGCCTGTAAGAAGGGCACACACACTGCTCATATATCAGAAGGCCAAAAGAAGTAAAAATCCCAGTGGCATTCTTCTTTTAAAGGGCTTTTCATTTTGTAGTCCCTCTCATTACTTTTTCAGGGACCTGACTCATCGTTTTGAATGTCAGTTCTGGTAATTTTCACAGTCTACAGGCTTTGTCCTGTTAAATAGAAAGTCAAACTGACTGATTTTTCCCTTATTTTTGAGGATCCTTGGAACTCCTCTCTAATACTTGTTATGTTCTGCAGCTTCATTTCTTCCAGATGAGAATGGGTTGAAGTCGAGCTTAGAGGAGACATGGAGCCTACTGTGCTATGGCTACATGTGAGCTATAGGATGGAATTTCATGTACTGCTCTTTCTGAGAAAGTTCTCTCTTGCTTCAGTGCTTTGCTTTGCTTCATGTACTGCTTAACAACACAGGAGCTCACAGGGAACAGGGTGGTGGATTGTTCATTACAAACATCCCACTTCTTATTGTCATGCAATTGTTGTCTGAAGATACACAATACCAGCACATGAGCTGCCAGCAAATGATTTTCTAATTATTGCTTCAACAAATCTTTGAAATTAAATTCAAGTATGATTGCATGTAATGGTTGTATTCTGCAACTACCTGTTTCCTTTCCATGAAGAACAGTATTTCATCTCTCCTTCCTCTTCTGTCATTGTCTATCTCAGTTTTCCTGCAGCGTGTGTTTAGTATGGTGTTGCTTGCCTCCTGGCGTTACGACATCTTCGCTCTAAGCCATATATTGCAATGCAATTGGCAAAAGACCTTAAGCCCTGGGATCATGTTCTAGGACAACATGCTTTTTTCTACCGTTTACGAAGGGTTCCTGCACCTACATCATTTTGCACCTAACCTTTAACCGCTCCAGTGCAAGTTCAATGAGTAAATGAAGTGATTGGTCACTAGCAATAAAGGACATGCATTGCCAATACCCGTAAGGACAGCCAGTACACAGACGTGTCTTGGCTATGCGAGACATGTCTGTGTATATGGCATAGATATCCAGAAGTAACCACCTGCCAATATTTTTGGATCCTGCCAGCCAGGAACAACTTTACATGTACAAATTGGTCTCTAGCAGCATTTATCACTTTTTTGCTTAGAAAATGTCTTCCTTTTTATTTGAGACATAGAAATATAGGGCTATAGAAGCGACATTTTGGGCCACAAAATCTGATCATCTACTATCATCCACAGTCACACCACTTCATCTCCCTCAATAAATGATCAGAGTTCATTTAATGGTATCTAGTTTGTGTGTGTGTCTACATTTCTGTTGAAATATCATTCTAGGAATTCAATATGTATATTGCTGTAAACTTTAAATCTTCCTCTTTAAACATATATATGACCAGTTTAGAGCCATTTGTTCTCCTGACAGCATTGTCCTTCAGTCTCTCCTCGTGTTTGTATTTACTTCACCTCCAGTGCTCTTGTGTGTCAGCTAGAGATGAACATGACATGAGAGGAAGAAGTTAGGCAGCACATGTTCAGGTATAATGTCCATACCTCTGCTTTGTCTTATGAAGTGAAAAAACAGCTAATTTTGTGTCACTGAAATGTAAATTATTCTTTCCTTAAGCAGTATGATCAATGGGGTTTTCACAATAGGTGTGTTAGTTGCATAACAAAGGACCCACCTTAGGCTTTATTATTTACTTAGTAGATTTTATTTTTTGTTATTCAAACTGAGTACTTTAGCTGTAACAGGAAAATGAGGGTTGAGGGGGAATGAGAAAGAAGGGAGTAGGTGATGCAGTTAAGAGAGTGCTAGGAAACAATCCCAAAGGATGAGAAGAATCTGAGTCTGTTTAATTAAAAGACCCTTAAAGGAAGGAGAGTGGGGATGTAAGGAGAGGCAAGAGAAGGGCAAGAAGGAAAGAAAAAGGAAGGGTGAAAAGCAGCTAATGATCGTCCAAGGACGCTGGGTTCAGCCATAATGGAGAACGGCTGCTTGTCCCTCAAATGGCTGCAATTTTTTTGCCTCTGAAACCATTGTTATTATTGTAATCATGCCCATGGGAAGATATTTTGTCAAGTTCACTATATTCACATACCATACAGCCACAATTCGGGAAGTCGCTGTGTCCCAATAACATTGTGCAGTATAAAAAAGTTTAGTGATTGTAGCACTCTAAGACCTCTGCCTACAGTATAAAACAGCTGTCAAGCCCCAAACTTTTTTTAAATATGTTCTCCATTTCAGTTAGCATTTCTGCATTGATTATCTTTATATGTTTTGGTTTATTTTAAATGTGGAAAATTTACTTTGAGGCGTTTGCAAACTCTCTGTGCTCTTGGAAAGTTAGGGTAGATAGCATGGAATAGTGTGCAGTTTTGTCAATGTGAGAATTTAATAGTTTTCAATTAAAATGTCCCTGTGTTGACTGACATTAACTTGAAATGGAAAATCCCCACCTTGACAGTACTAGTGTTATTCTGATAGGACCTGAAAAATAAATATGAATGTGTGTGAGGCCAGAATTTAATAAGTAAATAGCCATGTCAATCATGATAAACATGTCTCTGCTCCCACCTCTGCTAATCTACCACATGGAAAGACAATGCCGCTAGTAAAGTCTAAATCCTCTTAAATTCTAACATTAGATTGTAAAATAAAATTGAAGTAATCAAATTAGAGCATTGAAAGCACACAGAGATGTAAAATATAACACTTTCTACCACCTTGCTGGGCTACACTGTGCCATGACATGGATTATTCACACAAATGGGCATAAATGGAACCTCAATATCATATAGCTAATAAAGTCTGTGCCCCAAAATTGGTTTAGAAACCTAAACCTGACTTCATTGTAGCATTGCAACATATTCTATAGAAGCTATGCAAAAACTCCAAGACCTGTTCTTATTTAAAAACAATACACTATTTCAGAAGGATAGCTAACTTTTTACCATATGAGTAATCTGTTGCAGAGGGACTAGCAGTGTTATTTATGTATTTCCCTAATCTGCTTTTCTTTCCCATAGAGTAAAGAACACGAGTACAGAGGAGACTACAAAACACAGAAGTTCCGGTCAGAAAAGTGCTATATATTACTTCTGATTATTTACAGAATGGACATGGTAGTCACAACTCCTAATATAACATAGAGTGTTGTGTGAGGTCATTGGGGTGCAGGAGGGAGCTATGACCATTTCACTATGGTCAAACTAGGAAGAGCTGATTTTGTAAACAACTGAGTCAGGTAGCTGGCATAGAAGGTGGCACTGCAAATAAATGCACTGTTTTCACAGATGTCCTTCCCTTTGCTTGCATGAGGAGGTGAAGGCTTTTGGCTGCGCCAACTAACACTGCCAGCTACCTGTTGCCAAATGGAATGGCTAGTAATCATGCCCAGAACAGCTACACGAACAGAGAAATCCAATAGCTTGAACTTTCTTTGTTTCTTGGTGCCCTACAGCACAGAAGTGCTTTCTAGTAGACATTCGGCCCTTGCCCATAGTAACATTTACAATTAAAACTAGCTCAATAGTTGAAATCACAAGGAACTGATTGTCTACATAACCGTATCATTTCTAGCACTGTGAAGACAAACAAAGACAGAAGGACAGATATTTTGAAATACTTGATGAAATTCTTCTTATGTAATTCATTGCCCTTTGAACAAGGATAGCAAAAAGGGGGAAGAAATTTAATTTGTGAAATTACACAGATCTTCTCCCTAGTGTTCTAAGTGGTTCTCTTTTCGAATTATGCAACACATTCTAAGATCTTCTCATATTTAAAAAGTATGTAGTAATCTGCTTTGTAACTATTTCTGGCTAAATGCACTGGCACTACTAGTATAGCTCTACAACCTTATCAGGCAACTGGGATTGTTTTCTGGAGCAGCAGGTAAAAAATAAAATATAGCTACAATGCCTTTACCTTCCTGACCAATATATTCTAGGTNCTCAAAATCCAGGTGTCATACAGAACATGAGTGCCTGGAACAGGATTCCTGGTATAATGACACAGTGCTGCCATGCTTTCCAAGTGCATGACCACCTTCTGAATCAATCTCATGTGGCTGAGATGCACTGAAAATATTAAAAAGAGAGTGAGGCAGTTAATGCAGAAAAAGGTACACAAAGCTTAAATAAAACCNTTAGGAGTGGACAAGTCACAAATATCTAGGGGGTGATATTATATAGGGTACGATTTTCATTCTCTTTTTTTTCAGCATAAAAAATAAACACAACTTAAACAAATTTTATTAATGCTGCTGCAGAAGCCCTTCTTGTTGACTGCTCTCTTCAGAGTGCTTTAAAATAAGAGTTATAGCTATTTAACAGTTTTGAGAGTGCAACTGAGACTGATCATGACTAAAGTGAAGTTGGCTGATTAATATAACTCAGCTGTAACTGCTGACTTCTCAAAATACATGCACCTCTAAGAGCTGTTGCAATAGCATATATTTGTAGTATTAGGTAGAGCTGGGTTCCCTCCACCAGGCTCTAGTTTTCCCTGCAGCACCCAAAGGTTTAGGCCAGTTATTCAGATACAGAACCTGAGGTTCTACATTGCATGTTATCTGAGACTAAAACAAATATCAAGGTAGTCATTTAAGCATGCAGCAAACATCTAAAAATGGGATTGGATTCATAAACTTATAGTTCATACATGGGTACATCAACCAAAAGCAATGCTTACCATGGGATGAGCTAATTCCCATAGCCAAGCACTGCAGTAGAGGTAACACATATGCCAGGCTTTCTCTCACCCTTTCATGACTTATCTGAGCAGGCATACCCTACACCAAAAGTCTTTTTTAGGTAAAACATAGACCATGAGCTGTTGTTCCAGATGACTTTCCAAAATCTGCTCACAAAGGTCAGGTACGGCCTCAGAGAGCATTTAACAGCACAAGACAGATGAGCCTCCTGTGTGGCATTATTTCTGTGTTCTCAGTGCACGATATAGGGAAGAGGGACACCATTGTCATATAATACATATACCTTACCTGTTACCCATTAATTGCCAGGAATAGTTCTAAACTCATAGTATGCAGAGAATGGTTTCTATATATGAGAGATTAACTTGACCTTGATTTTATTAAATTTGGAAATACGACAAAACAGCCTACACTGCAATATCTCAGACGCATTTGTGAAGTACTTTAAACACACAGGGCACACTAAATGCTAAATGTTAAATATCACGATGGTAGGCAAAGTGCTATTGGTGCAGTAGTATATTCCCAATATACCAAAACCAATCACTAAAAATGTTCTTGTTTATGCATAGCACAACTACAAGCAACAGACATCACACAGGTGTATCTAGCCCACTACCTAGAGAATAAAGACAAGTTTTTCTAATTACTTCTTACTTCAAATTTCCATATTCTGGATAGGTTTTTTAAAATGCTAACAAATTATATGCCATGTTAGAGGTGCCAAGTAAATCTCTGTTACTGCTGTGCCATACAAATGAGAAGCAATGAGCTTTGCTTAGTGTTCTATTGAAATACTGCTTCCTCTGCTTCAAATTAATTTGCATTTAGGTGTGGGAATTTTACAAATGTGATATGGCAGCTCAAAATATTACTTTTGCCGCATGGGCAAGTGCCAGGAAAATGATCCAGCTGCATTCATAACAGTGCCCAAATTCATTGTTTCCTCCAATATGATGGTGTTTGATGTCATTCAAACAAAGAGATGCATTTATTTCTTTCTCAGGATGAAACAGGAAATATTTGTAAGTGACAGCATATTTATCACTGCTAGGGCTACTTCCATCCTTGTATCCTCTTATGTTTCTCAAATTGTTCAGGTACACAAATTTGAAACCTTGCTCAGTAACCATTTACTTTCCACCCTGCTTAATTCATCCAAATATTACTGGGCTCTTACCAAAGGATTTCCATAAAAATTATGTAAATGGAGGAGGTACCATGCTAATATTTATATATTTAACGTCCCAAAGAACACAGCTAGCCTGAGCCTGGATCAATAATAATTCCTCTAATGAAAATGCAGTCACAAACGGAATGCCCCATCCGAAACAACTGCCTTCTAAACTAATCTGCTTTAAGGATGCAGAAATTCACTAAACAACCTGTTAAACAAATACGATCATGTTTCCTTTCTACAATGCAAGAAAGGCAAAAGCCAAGAAGCATTCTCAGGAACAAATAAAAAGCAGTAATCATTTAATTTCAAACAATTGCAAAAGCAATGACAGGGATTTTCATCTTTGGCTACCTATATTAAGCAATTAATGGCTCACAATAAGCTGAATGTCAAATAAATACATACTGCAGATTTTTTGCTGCTGTTTATGCCTGTAGAATGCAATTCTATTTCTCTGCATATGTCCCATTTCATCAGGTCATTCATCAAATCATATTTTGTCAGTGTTTATTAATTCAGCCTAAATCTAGTCACATGACACACACTTCAATGCATTTAGTATCAAAACCCCCACTTCCCATAATTCCTTTTATTTTTAAATATGAACAGATACATCCAATTAGCATGCTGTATTTACTGCATTTCAAGCATGCTTTTACTTAAAGTGTTGAGCAGTCATTTAAAAATACTATTCCCCTTTACTTGTAAATTGTAACCCACAGACTACTGAAGAGTTGATTTCTTACTTTGTAAGAGGAGTGACTTGAGGTAGTGCCAATGGGTATTACTGAGACATACCATTAAAGTTCTAGACAGCCTTAAGTTTTCAGCAAGATTAAGAAGTACCGCTGTGCCACTTAGAGAGTATTTTGAGAAAAGTGAAAGCTTAGAAAAAGGACACAAGCAAATTTTCCTTCTACCCTGCTATGATTAAGTCTCAATTGCACATGTGGGACAACAAAAAATTAAATATGTACATTGAATCCAGGAAAACAGGGAGGAGAAAGGATGAGTTGAAGAGAAAAAAAAAAAATTCATCGGTTTACCTGATACTGTACAATACTTTTCCAGTTTTAGAAATCCTCAGCAACTTGTTGTCTGTTGTGACATCATGGAAATTTGCTCCTTTCTCATTGGCAAAGAATAAATCTGGCTTCCAAATAGAGTCCAGCATAGAGGGATCCAAATCCAGGGAATCATCAGGATATTCACTGTAAGCCAGACGTGAGTCATTCCACTGCTGTCTCAAAAAAATGTTCACTCTGTAGTCCTACAGAAATGCCATGTAAAAAGGTTACTAAGCTGCCAAAACTGGAAGCTTCCTTTATCTTTCTTTATGCTCTTAGACTTACTATAGTACTAGGATTATAGCAAAGATTTGTGTTATCCTTTGGAGATCAGAGTTGTCATTTGAAAATAAAGTTGTCAAAATGCTGTGTTGAACCGACCGGTACATTTTCCAAATCAAAATTCCTTCAGTGATGGGCAAAAACTGCAACCTCAATATTAAATTTAACCCTCTTTCAAATTCTATGAATTAACCCAAAAGTACTTAGAAAGTCAAAAAGAATTGCAGCTAGATATAGACAATTTAAACAATGATTCTCTGAAACGACTAATTTAAATACCTTGATTTCAGAATGTAAATCAGTTATGTGTAACGTACTCATGAATAGTTGTTAATTTCAGTGGAGCCAAAATTGTATAGAAGAAATCAAATTGGCACCTCATATTTACTATTTGTTTCCTTTTTCTATTTGCTGTATGCTTTTCTCTGTATGTTCCTTCCTTTATTCCTCCCTCTCTACATCCTATTAAAATTGGCCTAACTGTATTCTTCTGCTCAATGGTCTACTAGTCACACCTAGGAAAGGCAGCAATTATTTAGAGGTTCATTTAGAACCAACATTAACGTTGTCTAGAACTAGTTATTAAAGGAGAATGCAAAAAGAGCTTTTAGAGTCCAAAGTCTTTGGTGGGAATAGAAAGAAGCAAATGTTTATTCTCTTTATCCCAAATTTCCAAAGTAAGCAAATAAGAGCTTCGTCTCCCTCAGCTTTCTTTGCTTCTATAGCATATTTACTTGAAATTACTACATATTCTTAATTTATTTGTGAACATTACCTTAGAAATATATCTACCCTTCCTCTAAAAGGAAAAGCTTTTATAATATTTACATTAACCATATTATCTGAAGGAATATTTTATCAAATAATTCTGCCAACAGTACAAACCGCTTGTATTTAGGATTTGCTTTGTGGGAACCCCAGAACATTAAAACGGCAGCACAGTGCTTTTGACTTGGAAAATGCATGAACTGACCTGGGTTTCATTAAGTAACTGAACTACATAGTCCAAAGAACTTTTCATTCTTGAAATGTAGATAAATATTCTCACTCTGACTAGAGCTGCAGCTCGCCCTATATGCAGACTTTGTAAATGAGCCCCTCCAAGCTTCAGCTTTCCCAGCCTTCATTCAGTAGGGTGGTAATGAATTGTGCTTCTGCTCTGACAGAAAATTTCCAACATCCAAAATGATGCAGTTTTTTAATCCAATGGGATGGTGCTTTACAACCTCACTAGAAGCATGACATTTTTTTTTTTTTCATGTTCATTTTACTGTTGGGTAGATGTGAATCAAAACAAGCATATCTACTAATCAGAGCAAGATAGACCTGGGAGAGGTGCCAAGAACAGTACATTTATTATAGATACTTACGAAAACCTATATCTGTTTTCCACAAGCCATTTTACTTTTTGTGATGGTCTTGTTTCATATATTTAAAGACTAAATATCAACTTGGAGTTCTGAGCTTATAAAATGTGACCATATCTTGTGGGGATGCAGTATCCATAAACATACTCTCTCTTATTTCTTGATTTTAGAAAATTATAGTGTCTTATATTTATAATATATCCTTAAATTTATATGTGTCCATAAGTCTATCTGTATCCTAAACTTTATATGGGAGGTCTTTAGTTGTAAATCCAGGAAAGCACTTGATTTTAATTCTGCAGGAAAGAACACAGGAGCTAATTGTCATTGGCAACTATCACTAGAAGTAAATTGTTACAACTAGCTATGTGACAGACTTTAATTTTTCTCATTAATAAGATATATAATGAAGTCTATTGAAAGTGGAGGGATTATTTTTCCCCCACAATATAGAAATCATAAATAAATCAGTAAGTTATATAGAAATATATAACAAAATGGCGTTCATGAACTTCAGTGGTTGATGATTTAGATAATAAAAAACAGACTGAAAAATCCTTGTTCATAGAAGAGCTTGTATATGATGATATATATTATACCAAAATCATAAATAATGCCAATAGAATTACATTATATTTTTCAATATGTCCCTTCATAAATAATCAAAGTCATCACAGTGATACACTTTCCTTCTGAAATCTTTGTTTATGTCTCATAGGCTTTACATATATATGTATAGGTATTTTAACAACAAAAATGGAAATAAACCAGGCAGATTACAAATACAGAAATTTTTTTTCATATGCTTGCAGCATAAGCAGTTGAAAGGACGTGTGTTTACACATTCAGACCTAATCACGTGCAGAATTTTGAATTTACTTTCCCTGTGCTAACACTGTAACTATCTTTTGAAGAAAAATTCTCTTGAGAATGATAGAACAACATGGAGCTGAGGCAGACTACAATGTGTATTTTGCAAGTTCCTAAGAGTAGAAGTGGGTGTACTGTAGTAATGCACTCCTACACAACCACAAGTACACCTGCTCTGCAAATTCCTTCTGACAGCACCACTGCTCTGAACAAGGAGTGTGGACCCAAAGACTCAATCTCAGCTGCAACACCAATGCCAGCAATAGCTCAAGGCAACTTGGAGAAAGAGTTTTCCTCTGTTCTCAAGCCATAAGATGAGAGTAATACAAACATACGGAAACAATATTAATCTGATTAGTTTTAGTAGCTTTATCTGAAGATTTAGAGACTTAAATCACTGATATACTTAGATTTTACACATTATAAGAATGTGCATAGAAATCTTCTTTCGGCAAATACAAGTCCAGATCCACTGCCCTGAGCTTCAGCAAAGCCCTGGATCCCTTTGCTCTCAGGCACTGCTGTGGGAGGGGGAGCGCAGGGGATCCCTCCTTCCTCTTCAATGCAACTTTCTGTCTCAGAATTCACACTTATCCCTGATCCTAGGTTTTCTCCCTTCTTCCCCCCCAACAGCATTGACTGCCCAGGAGTTGAGGTGGGTGTCTGACACAAACAGCAGCTTTAGATGGCCTTCAAATATAGGAGGGGTTTACCAAAAAGACTATCTCTCTAAATCCTAAACAGGAATGCTAACTGAAAAGTAGTGGTTCAATGACCTAATTCAAGGCCACAAAACAGAAAAAGCTTACTATGTTAACCTAAGCATGCAAGGTGTCCCCAGTGGCTACAGTGGGAGCCTTTTATATAGTTAAAAATACACGTCAATTGATCCAGATCTAACAAGTTTATTTGCAATTAAGTTTTGGGTATTAGTTGTTTGGATTTTTTTCCTAGTTGCAAAATAGTACCATACATCCAGCCATTGCCAAGTTTTTAAAATAAAGGAATGGCATTTTTTTCTGCTAACAAAAGTACTTAAAACACAACTGGAGTTCGTTACGTTTACCCCAACAGAGAACCTGCTGCATAGTGTCAGTTATAGATTATAGGGCATAACAACAATAGTAATGCCCTCACAGTCAGTCATTTCTGTAATTAACAATTAGCTTGTCAACGTACAAACCGCTCTTAGCTTCTCCTACAGCAAATAGCTAAAAAATCCTGGTCATTAGCAACACTGAACATCTGAATTCTTTGGGTTGGTGCCCAGGCTGATGTAGATTACTCATCTGTGATACTCAACTGCAGTCATGGTGTACCGTGAATTTTCTCCTGAATACTATGTGTGTGAATGCTTCTAAAAATAGATACAGAGCTTACTGACATAACTGCTTTATTCAGTGAAGTTACTCAGGAACATCTTTTTCTCTTTCTTTGCAAGTTAGGACTTAAATTAAAGATGAATGAATCAATTAAGAAAATTTCCAACTGTATCTTCTTAAATCTGGCCTTTTTTTACTATTTTCATTTTGGTATAATATATATCATTCTAATATGGAAGAAAAATATCGCAAGAAAAAATCTATTCGGATACTATCACATATGTGCATTATAAAGCAGAAAGACCGATACATATACATTTTGTTTCTCTAGATCTTTGGGAACAAAACTCATGAAGAGGCTATAGAATTCATCTGTCTGAACCAGCACAAAATCCTGTTATATTTCTGAATGAAAGGTTTTAGTTTTTAGAAGACTGTGCTTGATGTCGGAGTGGTGCAGGCTTTTCACAAAGGAACGAATTTCATCCTGCTCTCTGTCTTAAACAGAAAACAGAAACTATTCTTGTTAATGTTATTGAAAACCTGACTTAATGAATTTAGTGGGTCTGTGGCTGTAATCCTGTTTTCCGTGTTAATTTCTCCTACTAAAAGCTTCTCTAAACAAATTTTCATCTCCCAGGTTTCCAACGAACTGCTGTAGATTGCCCAAGTTGTATGTAGTATGATATATTCCCTTCAGTATATACACATGGTTTCACTAAGCATTCCTCTCCTCTGAGACAGGAGTGTCTCTACTGAATTTGCAATCCAGGCTTTTAAATGAATCGTTTAGTTTTATGTCAAAACCATCAAAATCATTTTATAGGGGTAAACAATTCCTACGAGTCAAACAAAAGTTGTTATTTATCACAAGGGATGCCAACAGTTTTACCACATGATTATATCTATTTCAGAAAGGCAAAGTAGATGGAGCAGTAATTGATGTCTGTCTCTCAGAGCAGACTCCTAAAACCAGTCACAATAGTCATTAAGGAAGTGACAGCATTAAGAAAATCAATATCAAACCATTGTATAGCATCTTAGAATAATTTTTCCACACTTTCAGCAGATATTATGAACAAAGCAAAATAAGAAAGCCACTAGTCTTTGTTTCCATCTAGCTGAATGTTTGGCTGTTTTCAGCAAAATGTGTTAATGAACATTGGAAAGGTGCACATTAACATATTTGATAGAAAGTAAAATCAAAGCAATGAAGGAGTCTAATTAATGCAATCAGCATTAGGTCGTGCAAATATTTTCATTGAATGCCATCTTGTAAAGTTAGTGACGTGTAGGATTTTTTGCTACTTAATGCTATGCTGATGGCTCTGCATACTAGGGTCAACAGACACAGATGGATAAAAAGGCTACATTAATAGCTATCTCCTCAGCATCCTTTAAACACAGGAAAACAACTGAAGTTTTCCACAAATAATGAAAATTAAGTCTGTTGATAATTATATTACATCATTATATGCTTTTTTTACTGTCATTTTAAAATTTATTTTAGTTTCCTTTTAAAGGTTTTAAAAAATATTACACATATATTCTTTAAAGTATTAACTTATCTGTTTTATAGCTCTGTATGTTACAGATTGTCATTTATAGGAGAGTCTTTCCCACACTATTTAAGAGAGCAATCTGGCCTAGCAATAAGTTGCCTTTTATCTCTAGAAAACATTAAATAAAAGAGTAGGTTTTTAAATAAACATTATTTAGGAGCAGAAGATCTGTGTTTCTACGTTTCTTAGAGACCACTTTCTAAAATGATGGAAGGAACTACAATTGAATCCAAGAGAATATTAAACAAAATACATGTCAGGATAAATATCTGCTCTTCCTTCATAATGCAAGGCTTGCAAAGCAGTATCTATTCCATTTTATTAAAAAAATAGTTCTGTCGTTTGCTTCAAGTCTGTTTGTGGGTAGCCACTTCATTATTAGTTACCAGGATCTCAGTCCTACAGAAAGCCAAGCACCTTTATTGCCTCTGGCTTCAGCAAATCCAGAAAGACCTGAATGCTGTGTAGAAATCCCTGGAAAAGAGTTGTGAAACTATATTGGAATTGCTCAAATAGTGCCATAGATATGAGCACCTGATAATTATTGTGGGTTTATGACATTATGATGAGAAAACTATCAAAAATATCTCTCTGGACTAACCCCAGGTGTTTTTATGCTTGAAGAAAGAACTGATCTTTTTTGTTCGTTTTTGAAAAAGTAGATTTAAAGATTGAGCTTCTTTTTTAATTAACTCATAAAAATGTATTTTATTTTTCTTACCAAATACTGAAAAAAATATAAAAGACTGCTAGATTTCTAGACTACTAAAAAAACCATTGAATTAAAATTGTAATTTTCTTTCATTTAGTAATCCCAAATTTTGGATTTTTTTAGAATAAAAATTTCATATTTAAATGAAAATAGAACTTATTTTTATATTTATCAGAATAAAAACTGGCATTTTAATTCTGCCTTTTTTTTTTTTTTTTGACTGAGTGCATTCATTGCATACAGTTGAAATACAAATTTTGGTCAGATGGAATCCTATAATTTCCTAGTACCAATTTAACCTCAAAATACCTAAGGCTTATACCTAGATGTTCTAGTAATTTAATTCAACTTTTGCATTCACTCCAGTTACTGATGTGGCTGCAATTCATAGAGATTATTTAAGTTAAACAAGACTGTTATCTGCAACAGTAGATAATTCAGCATGTGGTGTAAAACACACTCAAATATGGAGCACTTGGCAGGGAGCCCCACAGCTGAGCCCCAGCCAGTTTCTTCAGTGCTGATAAAAACTGGGAGAGCAGGTTTGCACACACCTATATCTGCTGCCATCACAGTCACTACAGACTATGGTGCAGTCCCTGCACAGGTGTGTTTAAACTCTATGGGTGAGTGTAATACTTTATATATTTCTTTATATAATTATTTTATATTTATTTTTTGTGGGTTTTTTATTTTATTATTATTCAGCTGGTAGGTTTTCAGTGGCTTGATGACTTAGTAGTTGTGCCCACTTCCTGAGCATCCCTGTTCTACATCACATTCCACTCCTTCACAAGATGGCTTCAATGACCAGTCCCACTCACCATTGTAGTTTCTGCTATTGAACCAAAGCTGTTGATAAATATGTTGCAGGTAACATTTACAGGAGGACCTGCAAGTTGAACAATAAATAGAAAAATTGACAGGTTGTGTTCATGACATATATTAAGTATTGTTGTTCTCTTGCCAGTGGCATCATAGCACTTACCATTGTGGTTTCTGTGACTGATCCAAAACTGTTGATAAAAATATTGCAAGTAACGTTTACTGGAGGACCTGTGGAATGCAATAAAAATGTTGCAATATATATTGAAACAAATGTACAGATCCCTCAGCCTCCATACAGTCTGGTACAGATGTGGCTGAAAACAAGTAGAAAGTGAGTTTTCCCAAACAAATCATGTAAATTTTGATCAAAAGAAAAACATTATCAGCACTAATTTATTTAATCTAGTTTCACTGGAAGTTGTTATATAGACAGAACTACATCCTTACATTTAGAGAGCTGGGTGCCTTTTTCTTATCCACAGGACCAGCACAGAATATACTTTAGCACTGCACCCACTCCTCTGTCTTTTCTCCCTTCCTCCAAGACTTAAAATTAAAAGACTATCTCTTCACATTTACTCCACTCTGTAGACAAAGGCTTGTCACTGATATTCTGAGCAAGGGCCACTTTTCACATTGCCTCCAGTCCACTGAAAATCAGCTTAGACAGGTAGCTCTTTGTGCACCTCATCTGGAGATGTCTGGCCTACCATAAACAGATATTTTAGCAATATCTCTTCTGGCTTGACACAGCTTTCATTAAACAGCCATTTGTATTCTCTTCCCTCCCACCTCCTTTGCTGCTATTCAGCAGTCACTGACATGCAGCAGAATGAATGGGGACTTAATATTTAATTAGTTGTCTATTAGCCTCCTTGATTTTTTAGGCGTGATGAAATAAACAGGGGTTCTCAACTGAATCAAAAAGGATTAATGCTAAATGCCTGAATTTCAGTGACACAGAATATGGCACAAGCATTGAGTATCAGGTATTTTCTTCTTTCTTTTCCCATTCCTATTTTTATTAACATAATTTTCCTTAAAAATAAAAAATAATGTCAGCACAGAGAATATAAATATCCACATTTGTTTTCATATTTAGATCTGAAATTGATTCACAAAAGCTGGAAACATTATTATATTCTTTTTTTGAAAAATAGAAAAATAAAATAATGAGCCTAGTGAAACTCAGTACATTGTCAGCTTCCTGAGTGCTAGACCACCCACCTTCAGACAAACAAGGACGTTGGTTTGGGGAATCAAAATCACAACAGTAACATGTTAAATACCAATAAACTGTGTTGTTCAAATGAAGTTTTTTACAAGAATTGTTTTTAAAATACTTTCTTTTTATGCTGCAAATGTGTTTTCACTTTCAACACCAAGACAAATCAAATAGTCTGTGTTATTCTTCCTCTATATTATCCTCTTTTTTCTTTTTAATTGGCAATATTTCTACTATCTGGCACCTTGGCCAACAGATTTTTCTATATCCAGACAAATTGAATCACTGAATCCTTGAAATTGGAAGGAACCTCTGGAGATCACCTAGTTCTCCTAGTCAATTTTGCCCCAGAGCAGGATCAGCTAGAGTAGGTTGCTCAGAACCATGCCACATCAGATTTTGAATATATGAAGGGATGGAGACTACACAGTTTCTCTAGGCAACCTGTGCCAGTGCTCAGTCACCCTTACAGGATAAAGTTCCTCTTATGTTTATGTGGAATTTCACGTTTCAGCTTGTGCTCACTGCTTCATCCTGTAACAAGGCACCACTGAGAATAATCTGTCTCCATCTCCTTTACACAGGTCCACAGGTTATTCTGAGTTGGAAGAGACCCACAGGATCATCTAGTCCAACTCCCAAGTGAACGCCCACCCAGGGATCAGGTCCACAAGCGTGGAACCACGGGCACCACGTTCCATCCATCCAAGCCTCCCACCATCTAGACCATGTCACTAAGCTCCTCATCGAGTCTTCTCTTAAACACCTCCAGGGATGGCGACTCCACCACCTCNCCCTCTGGCAGTTTAACATTTGCCCCCAGCTTGGTATCATCCGCAAACTTGCTGATGATGGACTTGATTCCCTTGTCCATATCGTCAATAAAGATGTTGAACAGTGCCGGGCCTAACATTGATCCCTGTGGGACTCCACTAGTGACTGGCTGCCAGCTGGATGTGGCACCATTCACCAATACTCTCTGAGTCCGTCTGTCCAACCAGTTCCTAACCCAATATAAAATGCTTCTATCCAGTCCATGCACTGAGAATTTCTCCTGAAGCTTATTATGGGAAACCGCGTCAAAGGCTTTGCTAAGGTCCAAGTAGACAACATCTTTACTTACACTCCGTCAGTTATTCATGCACATGGGTGAGGTCCCTCAGAACCTTCTCTTCCCCAGGTCGAGTGGCCTCAGCAATATCTAAGCCTCTTCTCCTATGACAGATTCTCCAGTCTTTAAGTTACCTTCATGCCACTTTGCTGGGCCCATAGCTCTCATACAGGGGAGCCCAGAGCTGGACCCAGCATTCCAGGTGTGTCTCACCAGTTCTAAGTAGAGCAAAGGATTCCCTCTCTCAACATGCTGGCAATGCTTTGCCTAAAGCAGCCCAAGAGGCTATTGGTCACCTTCTCTGCAAAGGCAAATTGCTCGCTCATGTTCAACTTTTTCCCCACCAGGATTCCCTTGGCTTTTTCTGTAAACGCTGCATTCCAGTTGGCCATCTCCCAGATTGTTCCTTCCAAGGTGCAAGACTGCATTTCCATTTGCTGATCACAGTGAGGTCCTGTTGGTCCATTTCTGCATCCTATCCAGGTCCCTCTGAGGCAGAGCACATCTCACTAGGGTTTTAACCATGTCATATCTCCTGCAAATTTGTTCAGGGTGCACTGTGTCCCATCATCCAGTTAATTAATGAAGAGGTTAAACAGCGTTGGCCTGCTACCAATGCCTGTAGTACACCAGTAGTGACTGTCCTCCAGCTGGACATTGTGTTGCTGATCACAACCCTTTAAGCGTGGCAATTCAGTAATTTTCCATGCCCATTTAGCTCGTCTGTTCCAATAGTCTGTTCCATATTGTGAGAGACAGTGCCAAAAGCCTTGCTAAAGCTGAGATACACTCTGCTCTCCCCTTATTCACGAAGCCTTTCAAGTCATCACAGAATGGTAGCAGCATTGAAAGGAATGATTTCCCCTTCATAAATCCATGTCATTTTCATGTCTAGAAATGTCTTCAAGAGGGTTTGCTCCAGGCTCCAAGGTAAGGCTGGCCAGCCTGTGGTTTCTCTATTCTCCTCCTTGTTCTTAGAGTTAGGAGTGACTTTGTTTTCCCACATGATGAGGAATCCCTGACACTTGGCATGACTTTTCTTTTTGTTACCTCAATGCAACAAGGTGCCTTTCAGGCACATTCAAGGTAATGAAACTGATCTTTGAGTCAGAAAGAAAATGTCTGTTTCTTGAAAGGACTCAGGCAAAAAAAAAATAAAATAAAATTAAGAAAACAAACAAACCAACTCCAAACCAGGCAGCTAATGCTTAAATCAACCAGGAAGAAGATATCTGGTATTCTGATAAACAGCTCAGATATGACTTCTGTTCCCTGCAGCTTCCTTTTTCCTGCTTCCCCAGAGGGTCTCCTGCTGCTGCTAGTCAAGAGGATTCTCTGACATACTGCCTTCTTGAAAAACCTTGACATTATAATGTGTCATACACCTCCTATAACTTCAGGGCACTTAGCACTTACGGAAACTCAACACTCATCTGCTCACCTTAACCACAAGAAACCTGAATATACTGAATACTCCTGTGAATTTGCTGTGTCATATTGCCTGTACCAAAGCTGTCTATGATTTTGTTGCCATCCAGCTAGAGAATGAATCCCTTCCTTATCAGCTGCCAGAGGGCGTGAACCCATCCCACTGTGTTGGAGAGTCCTCATATGGAGTGATGAGTGCTGAAAGAAGCACATTTGAGTCACATCCAGCTTCTAACTTCAGCCTTTTCTAAATGTTCTCCAGTACCAATAGAACACCGTCACACATCTGCCTTCATTTGGTACGGTCTTGACAAGATTTACCTGTATTCTTGCCTCGGAGATCATTCTCACTGCAACTAGTCATATCTGTATCCTCAAGTTCATCCCAAATCTTGCCTTTTTTGGTGTAGTTTCCACATTGCACCTGGCAGGCTTTTTCTCTTCACAGTAATTTCAGCTATATAGCTAAATTGTCCTTAGTGGGAATATTATAATCATATAACAGATTTAAAATTATACCTGTGCACTTGCCAATTTTCACTGATATGTATATTTATTAAGGGATTTTTAGGCAAACAAGTACAATGAACACACAGAGAACTATGGGCAAAGCAGAGAGATGTGAAAGCAAAAATGAGAGATGATGAGGCAGAACCACCTCATGGGATGACAGTGAAAATACTGAAAAGATATTTACAGACCTGTGAAGAAACCTATGTCTTTTTATACACATTTTTTCTTGCCTACCTTCTCACTCTGGCCCTTGTGCCAATGCAAAGAGTTTTTTCCATCTTTCATCATTTATTTTGCTCCATGTACAGGGGAGAAAGGTGAGGTAAACCTCCCTTCTCCCTTAACTACAAAGAGTAGGATAAACATCCGGACTGCTTGAAAAGACTAAAATCAATCCCATCTGGGTGTGGAGATAGAGCAAGTGGACCAAGGGCGAAAAGTGGGGAAACAGTGATTCCACCAGGGACGGAGCATCCTGTCATCAGTGGGGCAGCAATTTCATGGCTGATCAGACAAGGGAAGTGATTTAAATGTGGGTGAGGCAGGACAAAGACCCATGTGCTGACTCAAGCACCAGTAACACATATCCTAGGACAGCAGGGGAGGGTAGAGGGACATGTTTGAGATGTTTCTTTAAATGCCATTGCTGGAGGCAGCTGGAGATTTAGTAACCATTTATCCCCAACCAAACTGAACTGACTCCAACATCCAGTTCATTCCTCAAGAGAACTGAGACAGAGCTAAGCCCTATGGAGGGCTCTGCTACTGCAGCTTCAGGTCTACAGGTGCTGGAATTACCACTTCAAGAGCTTGCCAATCTATCTCTTCGTGGCCCTGAAGGCTTATCCCTGGATGTGAGACAGCAAGGATGATCTTCTGCTGGGACACCTTAGCTGGCCATGTTTATTAGACAGGAGCACGTTTTTTATCATTCTAGCTTCCTCCCTGCTCAGAGTGTGGCAGACAGGAGTTATCAAAGGCAGCTCAGCCAGTCCTGTGACCAAGGACAATGGATACTGGGCCAGGAAGAGAAAGGCAATTTTGATACATTGGAAAAGTTCTTCTGAGCCACAAGGATCCTGCAGCTACTCCAGAACCACTGCATCTTGCACACTTGTTTTCAAGGACTTGTATAATGTGTAGCCCAAAGCCTGATGAGAAAATTTACATGACTTAATGAGTCTTCTTGAGGTTCAAGTAATAAAGGCAGGAGGCAGACTGCTGCAAGCACCCAGGTAAGACTTCTCTCTTTCCCTATCATTCTGCCTTTGGGCAAAACCAATGTTTTCCTCTATTTAAACATCATCATCTCATTAGAGTGTTAATAGCTCAGTCACAAGAGACAAAAATTAATGGTACTAAGATAACATAGTTAACCTAAGGCTTACAAATCACAGTGACTTTTTCGGTTGGGGAGTGATGTTTTTCATTTACAAGGTTGTCTTTGTATGGGATTTCTGTCAAGTACATCACCCAGACTGCTTAACTATAATGCTCACTGAAAAGAGAATTCCTTTTTCTTTAGAAGTCTTCAACACAATCCAATGTGGATTATTAAGTTTATATCACTTATTATTCATTGATGACAATTGTTACTATTAAACAAACAAATAAACAGAACTCCAAATTTAACAAAAAACCCTATAAGTACAGAGGTCTCAAGAAATATGGTAGTTGTATGGTACTTTGCACTGATGCAATTTGCTGGTAAAATCAAATAAAGATGAAATTATTGTTCTGCTTCATCAAGCTAAAACAAACATCCTCTGAAAGTTCATCTGTCATATATAATAACTTAACTTACTGAGAATGCCATTTCTTCCAGTCGGAATATGGCAATAGTTTGGGTTGCTTACTGGTGCATTTAAGACTCAGAATCATATTATGTGTAATCAGTATATGTTTATGATCAACTGAATAAGGCTAAGAGTCACAAAAGCACTAACAGAACCAGAGAAAAACCTGGAGAGGTCTTTAAGTGTCTAAATTCTTTTTAGGACTCTCATTTCCTTGATATCACTCAGTACAAATATTACCAAGTATCTGAGAAATATATGTAAGCAACACCACTTATGACAAGAGTATCTTAAAGACTGGGTGAGACACAACACACTGTACCTACAGTAGGTGAGAGATAGAGACAATGTTGAATGGAATTAGTAGGAAATCATTACAGAGAGCAGAAAGTACAATTTTTCTCTACTTTTAGCTCCCGGTTTCCAGAAGTGCACATGCACAAAAATACACGTGAAAAAAGTTACATAAAGAGAGCTCTACTCTTAAATCAAGATTTAAGCTGCTTCCCTTACTTGCCTGAGAAAGCATCTGAGCAAGAATACGGCCTTATAACTCAACCTGAATATAAAAAGGGCATGTGACATTCTGAAATTGAAAGCTCTTCTTCAGCAAAATACCACTGAGGCCTCACAAAACAAATACACCAGTGATTGTCAGGTCCAGGCGATTACAGAAAGAATCATAGAAAGAAAATTCTCTGGAGTAAGTACAGATAAAGCCATTTCACTATATATACATTGACACAGTTTGAGCTCAAACAGTGAGTAGTCAATTTCTGAAGTAGTATTTGAGTTTTCAGCTGTGGGACTATTGCTGAATGTAACAGGAGTCATGCCGGTAAAATCCTATCAATGTTTCAAGGAAGGAGAATCCCTGCTAAGATGCACTTTTTTTGTGCCTCAAAGCACTTGTGAAAATTGTTGGATTGGCATGCTTCACATTCAGTGAACGTCTTTTGTCCGCAGACCCAATTCTGGAAGAGCAAGTAAGTCTCACACTACAAAACCTCTTCAGTTCTGCATTTGGCATTACAGGATAGTCCATACGATGTGTTCATTCTTCCCTGACTCTTTCTGCTGAGACTGATAACAGAAACATATATTACTGTCAGCTCTGGGTTACAGGGGGATATATCCACATAGGTTACCTAACTGACACTGTACAAGAACAATTTTCAGGCACTATTTTATTTCACTTCACAAACCAGGAGTTCAGAAAAGAAAAGCCCTTTAAACAGTTGACATGCTCCTGATTTACCCAGCTAACCTAAGCTAGTCTACATATAATATCTAGCCATAGCAGTCACAATGGATTGTATCAATGCACCAGAGCTGGCTCTCATGTGGGTAGTTAGAGAGGTGGTGCCTAGTAGTAATGGCAGGCCAGAATCTGCTGGAGGCCATTAACCTCAAACATTATAGCACGTGTTGAGATCTGTATCATCTCAGTCTGGTGCAGAGCACCTCTGAGTGAATTACTTGAAAGCTAACTCAGATATTTCTTACACAACCCTCAGCAATACTTGTGACTGAGTGCAATCCTAGAGCTAAAGTATTCCATGTGCAAATGAGACTGTGGAAATAAATCGAAAAAACAGTGAATCAGAAAACTTACACATGGAAAATTCCCATTGGAACTACAAGTTTAAAGTGCAAAGTTATTTAGTATTTATGTCAACTTTAAAAATATTCTAATCGATTCTCTAATCTTTCATATGCCCACCAAACTCTTTCCCCGAGCTTCTCACTAATCTTTCCAATCTTCCAAGTCAAGACAAGCACCTCACCACAACATATTCTTTCTAAAGGTTTTCTTCTTCCAATGTAATACAACAATGGATTATATTTGGGGAAGTTGAATTATTTGCTTTTCTTCTGACTTGAAAAGTTCCAGGCACCTATTTATTTCTTATCGCAGAACAGTGCTCACTGAAGCGGCCCTCAGCCTCACCTGCACGAAGGTAGCAGAGACGCTCCTCACACCTGATTCTGAAAAACTGCTCAGTTGTTTTGCATCAATGAAGACAGAGCTCTTCACTGCTGATTGGCAAGTGAACTGCAGAATGTGTGCACAGGCCAGGAACACTCCTGAATGTGGTTAAATAAAAGATGGTATTGTCATGACTATTCTATAGTCATGAAATCTGCACTCTGGTGTAGGGTCAGTCAAAGTCCTGGGAACAGTTATATTAATAATGTTTTACAAAGCCAGGGTAGCGAGCTCATTGAAGAGACTGCATGGAAGTGTAAGATAAAAAATATCCACTAAGAAGAGAAGGCAGAAGGAAAGAACTACTTAATGAAAAAAAACCCAAAACAAAACAAAACAACAAAACAGTATTGATAATAACATTAAAATATTGTTAACCAGCCTAGGTGTCTATTTTTAGTCAGAATTAACTCCTCCATTTTCCTTGGCATACTCACCTCTAAACATTTCTTTAAAACAAACTGTTGCTTTTTTTCATTTCCCTCTAAATGTCTTACTTTGTTCCTTCTCTGTGATTCTGATCTTGTGTTGCAAAAATTAATGGAAGGTCAGTTTTAAGTGTCAACAGGTACAGTCTCAAATACAGAGCTTGGTCAATACCCTTCTCTGTGGCCACAAGAGGACTCAGAATAAATTTTAACTGCTTTCTTGTTCCTCTGAGCCTCAGACATTCGCTTCATTTCACAGCTCTACCAGCTTCTCCTTTAGTTTCTCCACAGTATTCCTTGCTTTACTGTCTGAAGAAAAAAAAGCAGCTTGGATGACCAACATTACAGAGCAGACATTGATTTATGGCTGCTATGGAATTATATACTAAATGATACATGGGACACAGATGAACAATGGGATTTAGAAAAATGGAATGGCTCAGGGATAGGGATAAACCACAACAGAAATGGTCAGGAGCTGGTGTAGATGTCAATCAGCAACAGATCAGAGACACACTGATCCACATACTCACCTAGACCTAGCACTGACAAAATAAATTTTTACTTGTATTTTCAAACCTTTCCCATTTTTTACTTATTTATAGTTCAACACATTTCCATACAATCTATGCAGAAGATGACTTTGAAATTAAGTCTTCTATCCTGACTCTCCTCTTCAGTGCTCCCATCAGCTGATCTGTTGCCTGTTTAAATCAGTCTCCTATCCACGGGTTCAAGTTGGAAGGGGCCCACAGGATCATCTAGTCCAACTCCCAAGTGAACGCCCACCCAGGGATCAGGCCCACAAGCGTGGAACCATGGGCACCATGCTCCATCCATCCAAGCCTCCCACCATCTAGACCATGTCACTAAGCTCCTCATCGAGTCTTCTCTTAAACACCTCCAGGGATGGCGACTCCACCACCTCCCTGGGCAGTCCATTCCAAGGAAAGATCACTCTCTCTGTGAAAAACCTCCTCCTAACATCCAGCCTAAACCTTCCCTGGCGTAGCTTAAGGCCATGTCCTCTTGTTCTGATGTTGTCAGCCTGAGGGAAGAGATGCACACCCACCTGGCTGCAACCTCCCTTCAGGTAGTTGTAAACATCAATCAGGTCACCTCTTCTCCAGGCTGAGCAACCCCAGTTCCCATAATTCCTCTCCTTCACATGTCCTTTCCTTTTTGGAATCTCCTATCTGATCTCCCACATTCTAAATACCAAAAAGGATGCATGGTTTTGTTGTATGAAATCCTTAAGGTACTCCTTGGATGCCTTTCACAAGCAGATTTTCAGTCACCAATTCTTCCCATATATAAAATGGCTGCAAGAATAGGAGTGGAATGAGAAGTTCACCAGCCTAGAAATTAAGCATCTCATAAAATACAGGCTTACTCTTTTACCAATACTAAACACGCTTTTTGATGCAGGATACTCACTGCATTGCTGTGAGGAGCATTATACGGCTTTCACATAGGCTCATGTCTGCTGACATAAACTGTGTTCCAGGGTCAGGGTATCTGTTTATTATCTTAGTTATTCTGTTTTATTAAGAAAACAAGGAATTAAAATCTGCTTTTAACAGGTTATGTGTACTTTACCTCACACAAAACACACCTCAGAAGTGTGACAAAAACCAAAATTCTCAGGAGTATGGAACCAAAAAAAAGCAAAATTGTTCTCAGGAGTACAGAGCTGCAAAATTCTCACAGATGTTTATTTTAGGATGGCTTCTATAAACAAACTGGCCAAAGGCTTTTTACACTTCACACTGCTCCATCTAATGAGGTATCACTGTCTGGAAAGGAAAATTGTTGCAGCCTAAAACTCTTATGTGAAGTGAACACATCTTCACTTTTAGTTTAACATGGGAAGAGTATGTGCACGTGTTTATGCACAGGGAACAGTCTACATCTCTATCTGTAATAAAAAAATGAGTTTTTTCATATGCTCCTGTTTTGGCACCATGCATTTATTTTGAATGTCTTCAACAACTGCTTTAAATTCCAGTGTGAGAGTTTATAGCAGCCGTCTCAACACAACTGTTCTGTTATTTTATTTATTATTTAGGACTAATCCTTTATCAGACATAAATAAACAGTACAAGAAGAAATAGCCATTCTAATAAGATGGTTTCATAGTCTGAGACATAGACATTGGCATTAGAGGCAGCCTAACACAATGAGTATCGATCTGGTAAATTTTCACCCTAGGCTCTCCCCGACCAATTATATCAGTTTAAAGAAAGTGTTTATATATTTTCCCAAGTACAAAAGCAAGGGAGATTTCCTGTATTTGTTTTCCTGGGATGGGGGACAAACGAGTTTGTTCATGCAGTGTGTATGAGCTAGTGTTGGTTATCATGTTTTAAGGGAAAGTGCCTAGTGACTCAGCTAGTCACAGATGTGCCCAGTTGCTTTTATGCAGCTCTGGGTTTTGGAGGCATAGAAACACACAGGTAAGGGTTATTAGCTTTCAGAGAAGATTATCATATTGCTACTGTGCTTCCCCAGACACTCTACTGTTTGCTACAGCCAAAAGAGTCTCAGCCCCAAGGCAGGTAGAAGGAATTGCAGTGTCTGATGCTTTGGTGTGTAATATCCAGGCCCTTGTAGAGGAACTGTATGGGCCTCATAGAGTCCATGGACATAACATGTTTCAGCACAGTGTGGTACCACTTGCTGAGGGCAAATAATATGCAATGGGCTCTATGTGGGCCCTTCTGAAACTGTGATTTTTAGTAGGGTTGAGGTACCTCATTCAGGATTCACTGCTCAGATCATTTTGTTCCAGGTCAACATATACAACCTTACTTAGAAAAATCAGCAAAAAATTTCAGTCTTTCCTTCTAAAACACAGTTTTGCAGCCAATATCTAAGTATGAAGAGTTTATGCACAGAAAGGGTCCTTTCTAAGAGCTTCTACTCCTGCCTCAGATTGAAGGGATGCAAATTTGCACCTCCTGGGCTACAAGGCTGTGGGTTTCTTGGAAAATAGAGTGGGATATATGTTACTGTCTCTTACTCACAGGAGATGGAGTTCATCCTAAAGGACAGCTATGGTCACTGCTAAAAATGTTTAGTAGATGTGGACAACCTACTGTACCCAGCAAGTTGTGTAGCAAAGCATTTAGGATACAACACACAGAGAAAGAGAGAGAGAATGCACTCACACGCATTTCTGTCTTAGTGGTCAGGGTAATTATTTGCTGGATCTCTAGCCCTGTCCTTACAACATTTTCTGTAACAGTTCCATCAGCTGCCCCTAAGGTATAGTGGCTACAACAGGCACTTCTGTGTGTCACATCGAAGCGATCAAGAGTAAAGGCTCTCCTCTCTGAGACAGGCAGCTACATTGCAAGGTTGAAAAAACATGTTCCCTTTGTATTTTTTCCCCAGCTTAGTTAAGTTTGAATTCTTTACTGCAAAAAAAAACCCTCTCAGAACCAGTTATAGTCCTTTGGATGAGATACTGAATCCTTTAAGCTGAGGGAAAACTCGACCAAAATTCCTCTATATATTGTAGAGGAAGGCAGGTCACTCACAGACACTGGTTGTTTGCAAGTGGGAAGGTGGGGTGTGAAGTAATTACAGATCCACACTGGGAGGAATCTTTTTCCTATGGAAGGCAAGCTCTGAGATTCCTGTTCGATACAGGAAGAGAGAAGTTGAGCCGTGCCTCATCAGAGAGCCTGAATTTGGGTGAGGAGTGAAGTGAGTGCTAGGTGAGGCAGGCTGGGGGAGTTCTGTGCACACTCAAGAGCAGAACTGAGAGAATCTGAGGAACTTCAACATAACACAGTAGCACACTGCCAGCATTACAAAATAGGTGGATCAGGGATTTCCGAGAGGTTGTTTATGGGCTCATATTCCATCTAAGTCCTGTTTTAAATGTTTTCTTCTTTTATTGACTCATTAAGTCTTTATGCTTCCAGCCTTCGCAGCTGCTGACATAGTAGAGGCATAAGGACTAATCATTATGTCTTCACGCCCTGGCAATACTTGAGGATTGCTGGTAGCTGTCATAGTTCAAATAAGCCACTAGATTGCTCTGATTTATCCCTCTCAAGTAACAGAATCCTTGGTGAATTACACTTCTCTCTCATGTACTGTACTGCTCAGATCTTGCAGTTTCCAGAATCAGAGCCCTTATATTTCTGTAAATTTTGAATTTTAATCATGGACTTGGTGTTTATGATATTGGCATGTCACTATTTATGCCAGATATTGTGCACCCTTCATCTTAGAGCTGAATGAGACCCTATAGTACCCTGTCTGCATCCTTCGGGGGGTTCTCTCTGCACACTATTAAAACCACTCATTTATGTGAAATGCACATTTGGATGCTGAACTGACAAACATACGTCTTCGGATGACTTAATCAAAAAACTCATATGGGCCCATAGCCCATGGCCAAACATCCAAGAACCCCACCAGATGTACCCTCCTCTACACAGAGAGAGGGGGGTAATAGTGCAGAAAAATTAAAGCCTGAAGCAGAAAGGACCTGCAGGAGGAAGAGACTTGCCCAAAAGCCTGAGGTGCCCTCACAGAACTTCTTCACTGGGCTGCAGAGTGAAAAGACCTGTTACATCAGGAGAGATGCTGGAGCCGAGTAAAGCAGCCCTACCTGCTCCCTGTGTAACAACCTATGCAGCTCACAAAAGGGTGATAGTAGTGGGTGACTCTCTCATGAGAGGTACAGAAGGAGGCACCTGACGTGCTCTCTGAAGAGGTGTTTGGCTTACCAAGGCTTTGTGTCAGGTGTGTCACAACCCTTGTACAGTCCACTATTACCAGCTGTTCTTTCATGTGGGCACCTGTGATATAGACAGAAGCAGCCTGAGGAGTATCAGAAAAGGTTACAGAGCCCTGAGAGTGGTGATAAGGGACTCTGGACTGCAGGAAGATCTTTGATCAATCCTGCTAGTTAAAGGGAAAGGGTTTAAAAAAACTATCAACAAGCAGTTACAGAACTGGTGTTGTGAAGAGCCAGGCCGACGTTATTCATGAGTCTTCATAGAAGTATGGTGAATGCTCAGTTTATTATAAACAAACTATCCCCTTTATCCCCTCTCTACTTCCGTACATGCGTCACACGAGGCTATCACGCGCCTAATCCTACTCTAACATTGGCTGCTACACTAAATGCACACGCCTTAACTAACTCTTTGATTGGAGAATACTCTAGGAGCACCCGGCTGCACGTTCAACATTCTTCATCCCGCTTATCTCTGATAGTTTCTTGCTTTAGCTGGATTCAAGGTCGAATCACCATGGTTACCTCGGAAAGTCCCAAAATGTTGCAGAGTGAATATTTCTTTGTGCCTTCTCTCCTCTAAAAATTTCCTACTACAAACTGGTGCCACATCCAGGGGTTTGGCTGCTTAAGATCATGGGACCCACTTTGAGAAATGTCGTCTACTGCGGAGACTGATGGGGTCCATCTGTCAGAGAAGAGGAAGAACATCTTCAGCTACAGGCTCATCAAGTTGGGTAAGCGGGCTTTAAACAACAGTTGTCAGGGGAGGACGATATCAATCCATCCCACTACTACTACTAGTTAAATGCCAGTGAGAGCAAGAGATGTCCAGAGCCTGAAGAGTGATGGCAGGTCAGCAGGAGGGCAGCTCAAGAGCATCCCAAAGGAATTTCCCCCACTCCAGGTAGTAAGTCAGGTTCATCCTGGGCCCAGCTTAAATGTCTCTATGCAAACATGCACAGCGTGTAGAATAAACAAGACAAGTTACAGATGAACACACACATGCAGGGTTATGATCTCATTGGCATCACGGGATGGCTACTGTAACTGGAATTTTGAAATGACATAGTCTTTTGGAAGAACAGGCAGGGGAGATAAGGAAGAGGTGTCTCGCTTTATGTCAGTGACCGGCTGGAGTGCATGAATCTCTACCTGGAGATGAATAAGGAACCGACAAAGAGTTTATGGGTCAGGAATAAAGAGACAGCAGAGACAGGTGACGTTATAGTTGCAGTAGGTGACTGCCAGTAGTGGCAGTAGTGGGGCCCTCCTACAGGTTACCCAACCAGGAAGCCCAAGTGAATGAGGCTTTCATAGAGAGTGAAGGTCACCTTTACATTCTCAAATACTGGTTCACATGGGGATCTTCAATCACTTCAACATCTGTTGGAGGTACAGAACAGGATGCTATAAGCATTCCAGGAGGTTCTTGAAATGCGTTGATGTTAAATTCCTTCTCCAAGTGATAGAGGAGCCAATGAGGAGGGGTGCTATAATGGACCTTATTCTCTCAAAAAAGATGAGGCTGGTGAAGAATGTGAAGCTCAAAGTCTGCCTTGGCTGCAGAGCGATCTTTACAGACTGGGGAGGTGGGTCTGTGTGGATCTCATGAAGGTCAACAAGGTCAAAAGCAAGGTCCTGCATGTGGGTCAGGGCAATCCCAAGCACAAGCAGAGGACAAGAAGAGAATTAAATGACAACAGCCCTAGGGAGAAAGACTTGGGCATGACTCAGCAATGTGCACTTGCAGCCCAAAAGCAGCATGGGCAGCAGGTCGAGGGAGGGGACAGTCCTCTTTTACTCCACTCTCATGAGACCCTGATTCTAGGATTCTATATTCATATTTTCAGAGAAAATTTTTAAAAAAGAAGAAAATGGATCTAATAAAACTGCCTCTTTGTTTTATGAATGTGTATTTCTAGTAACTATATAACTGTATTAAATCGATTTGCAAATTATAAATATATATACTTATAGTAAATGTAGTGTACGTGCTTCTATATATTCTAAATACAAACGTCATGCTTTTTAAGACAGCCAATACACAACAAGATTCTTAATGAATGACCTAAGGGGTTTGGCTTCAGCAGTATAGAAAATTTACATCTAAAGATTACACTGGATGTGATAAAATACTACTGCTAAATTACAACATGAATGAGACAATAGTATCTCATTCTTTGATATCAAAGGTCTTTGGCTTTGCTTTGACATTTGTTTTTCATAAATCCCACTGGCAGGTTATGCAGCAG
Organism: Pitta sordida; assembly: GCA_013390025.1. Classification (NCBI taxonomy): domain Eukaryota; kingdom Metazoa; phylum Chordata; class Aves; order Passeriformes; family Pittidae; genus Pitta; species Pitta sordida. The sequence goes on from WEKX01000500.1 coordinate 129,094, forward strand.
CAAACCAATATTCCATGACAACAGAAAAATCCATTGATATCTCTTAATTAAATAGTTGATTCTGAATAAAGACAACACACCAATACAATATGGATCACTGTGGCTAATCTTCTAAATATAAATATAAAAGAAGACCAGGACAGATTCTCGGCTTGTATGCCAGGCAGCATTGGTTAGCTTGAGCTTTACACTGCTTGTAGCTTTTCCCACTTGGAAGCATCTGCCTGCAAGAAGCTCAGACAGAGATCCAGGGAATGAGCAAACAGCTAAGCAGCATAGATAATCAGGGAGTGCCTTGAGCATGCCGTCTGTCCCCATTTGTCTAGTAGACTAGACCTAACCTAGCTACCCATGCAACTCACCCACCCTACTCATGATCTGGGAAAGAACCTGAAATTAAAAAAGGGAAGAAGAAAGGCAAGATCCATAGCCCTCTCCCTTTATTGTTTTTTTCTTTCTCTAGCAGTTTTTTAAAAAACACAATGAAAATGTTCCTTGCATAATTGCAATAAAAAGTTTTCTGCCTGGAAATGTGCATACCCAAGACAGGAGCTAGACACCAGTCACTAAACCTCATTTTTGTAGCTAAAGAAAAATAATTTAAAAAAATCATTTAAACGAACTTCCTTGTGGTAAGGATCCTTGTGCAGTGAGATGTGTGTACGCAGCTTTATCTGAAAACAGTGTAAAGTTTTTGATATGTTTCAAGACAGAAAATAAGCCAGAAGTCTACCTTCTGTCTGATGGATGTTTTGGATGTTTGGAGATCTCAAGCAACCTATACTTAGGTATTGCAATGGTCTGGCCACATCTGAAAAGTGGCCAGGTAGCCTCCCTTCTCGTTATGTGAATATTCAGCCCATGCCCTACCATTTGAATGCACCAATAATGAGCACTTTCTTACTATGAGCTCTTGTACCTGAGCAGCATTTGAGTCTCCATTGCACTAGGCCCTTTGAGTCCCTGACCTGTGTGAAAAAGAGCCCAGTACAGGATTCTCACCATATCTGATTTCATGGTGAGTAGTTGTTACCAACGGCAGTTCCATAGCTTACCTGGGGTATGTTTTTTTATATAGCTAAATTAAAATAAACTTTTGCAGAGATGTGCATAGAAGCTGCCTTAATTTATTAAGCTTGACGCCATTAGTTTAACCCTTAAATGTGATTCAGTGTTTTCCATTCATGTTTTTTAAGCATTTCATTGCTGGTCAACTCAGGGGCCAAACAAGTAAGCAATGGGCTTGAACATATGGGAAACAGACCCTTGCTGCCAAGGAGTTAAAGTATTAAAGTGCATAAGCCATTTCCTGTAACAGTTGTCAAGCTAATTTCCAGTAAATTACTTAGTCCCTGTGTTTATTATTCAGATATAAACCCACTGACTCGGCATGAAAATGATGTTACACTGTTGTAATCACAGACTAATCTTGTACAACTATGGCCACTAAAGCTCCAGACTCTATCACTAACAAAACAGCAGCTTTGGGCAAGTTAATTCACACTGCATTGCAGTGATGAGTGCAACATTAATGGGAACTGTTGCTGCACATCCCCACGTAACACCATAAAAATCACAATATTCTTTAGTAATTAATGATTTAATGGGAAAGAATGAAATTAAAACATGGACTGAAATTCAGTACGAAAGAAAATCACTATGATCTTAATTGGAAACGTTTTCCATACCAGAAGATAACACTCTTCTGCAGCTCTTGGTGACCAAGTCCCCTGCTCTCTACCCAGTGCCTGACTGTCAGTCTATTAGCTAAAGTATTTGCAAAAAGGGATATAGTAGTGCCTATAGATTATGTGGTTTTTCTGTTTGATAATTTCTAGATTATGTTTAGATTTTAAATGGTGTTAGAAAATGAAGGTGTTAAAAAGTGGAAATAATTTAGCGATCTCTGAAGCTCAGCATCTTCTAGGAAATGTTAAATTCAAGTTAACTTTCCAGTAGTTCCATGTCTCATGTTGTGATTAAGTTGCAGATTGATCTCTTGTATCATGGCATTGCATACAGTGCTCATGAGGGAGCCTGAGCTGAATATATACTAAGCTAAGATACCACTTTCCCATTCCTGATTTCTAGCAACAAGAAAGCACATTCTTGGCTAGTTTTATAACACAGATGGCCTATTTCTGGATTTTATTTCACTTTGAAAGCAAAGTGAGCAGTGGAGAAAGTAAAATACATCATTTCTATTGGGTTTTGCCATTAAAAAATAGAATATTAATATTAATTCAGTAAATTGCATCATGCAAATATCTCCTTTTATTATTTTAGGGAAAACATGCTCAGCTGATGTTTTAATTGAAGAAGAAACAGCAAATCAACTCTTAGGGCCATGACTATACATTTGCTGTCAACAGAAAGGCTCTCAGGGAATTCAGTTAGTATTAGATTGCAGTTCTCATATTTACATTTAAAAGTATTCCCCTCTGTGTCCTTACACAAATTATTAGCCTATTCATATTCAATGAAAGATAAGTGGAAGACGAAAAAGTATGCATTAAATATCTGACAGACAGTGATTAAAGAAAGGCAATTTCAAGAGTTGTCACTCTAGCATTATTCTCTGGCTTTTCATCGGGATATATTCCCTCTTGGTGCCTCGCTATTTTGTATCCAATCTCTCAGTGCATCAAGAAAAACAAGAATATGCTCACCTGCTTTCAAATGATTGTATAAAAGAGAACAACAACAAAAAAAAAAAAAAAAAAGGAAAAAAGGGATCTTTCAGTATACAGTACTTCTGGAAGTTTATATATTCACCTGTTGCTCTCACATTATGTTCCTGAATTTTTTAATTTGCAAGAACAAGTTAGGAAAAAGCAGTAACTAATGACAAAATGCTTTATCTGGATAAAACACCTTGTTCCAGTAAGTGGCATTTTCTCTCTTTAGAATGCATAGCCTTTATTTCAAAAATTAATCAAATCACTGCTGTTTTCCAGTTATTCAAACTAGTCATAAAAATATATTTAATTATTGTATCATCAGTAGTATAAGATAAATATGATCTATTCAGTTGCATTTCCATGAAATCATACTTTTCTTACACTAAAATGCCTGTAATGAACCCAGTGAAAGCTACATAACTGGTCTGAGGCAGAAAAAGCTAGACAAATGCATGAGTAGCATGATAACATAATAGAACAGAGCAAGTTGGAAGGGACTCACAAGGAACATCAAGTCCAGCTCCTGACTCTGCACAAGACTATCCCCAAGAGTCACACCATGTGCCCAAGAGTGATGTCCAAATGCTTCTAGAACTCTATCAGGATTGGTGCTGTGACCATTTCCTTGGGGAGCCTGTTCCAGTGCTCGACCACTCTCTGGGTGAAAAACCTTTTTCTAATATCCAGCCTAAACCTCCCCTGACACAATTTCAAGCTATTCCCTTGGGCTCTGTCCCTGGTCACCACAGAGAAGAGCTCAGTGCCTCTCCCTCCCCTTCCCCTCATGAGGGAGTTGTAACTGCAGTGAGGTCTCTCCTCAGTCTCCTCTTCTCCAGCTGAACAGACCAAGTGACCTCAGATACTCCTCATACGGCTGCCCCTCAAAGCCCTCTGTGGAGTGGCTGAGTACAAGCACAACTATTGTGATCCACAACAGCTTTTGTGAAACAAAGTAAACAAATATTAATCCCAGACTAAAATCAAAGCCAGACAGAAGGCCCATAGTTTAAACCATTACTCCCACAGACTCTTTTATTCTTAAAAGTTCTTTCCTTAAAATACAAAATGTGCTATAAATCAGGTAATCATTAAAGATTTCATATATTTATCCATTTATACGTTTTATAATATCAGTATTGTACAGTAGCCCCTATCTGCAAAATTATCTTAAACAGATTTATGAATGGTAGAAAAGGAAACAATTATTATGGTCACAGTAACAATTCCGTTAAAAAAAATCTTTATACGTAATACTAACTTCAAGCAAGATTAATTTATTTTTCTTCTTGCAGCTGTAGTTATCCTTAAAATGAAAAACTATGCAAAATAAAGCAATAAATATTTTCAATTTTTAAAAAAAGTTAACAAGATCTAGGCAACTAGAACATGGGTGTGCATCGTGTTGACTAGTAAACATGGCTATGAGCTGACAAGATTTTTACCGGTGTTGTGAAGTTCAAAACTGCATGTTTTAACTCTCTGCTTCTGAACTCTGAGGTCCAAAATAACATTCAAGTCAAATATAGCCAAGAATAAGAAAACCTTTCAGAAGCCTCACCAGAAGACTGAGTGGTCTGGGAGAGCTCACAGAAGTGAAGTTATGAGAAAATATTGAAGATCTGTTTATCAGTTCGAACGCTGCAAAGGACCATCCTGCTCTGGAGCGTGACTTCATAAAAAAAATCAAAATTAAGAAACAGTAGATGCTTTGCTAGTGTGGGTTCATAGGCGTCGACAGGCAGCAGCTTCACTTAGGGAATGCAAACAAAACACAGGACTCAGAGGAAAGAAGTGTCTGTCAAACAGCTCAGTGTGCACCATAAAGCATTGTACACACCATATCTGCTCTACCCACTTGAATATCAGGGGAACAAAGCTATGAATCTGTTTTAGACATATACTGGGGAGCAATAAAGAGCTGTCTTTAAGTCATCCTGTTGCTACTCATGGTTTTATCTGAGCTAAAAGACATAAAGCTTTTTTCCATGTCCCTGCCATTTAAAGGGCAAGGATAAGTTCTTAATGCTTGCTTCCTTGCTAAACTCAGGCAATTTCTGCCTTCATTTGCTTTCTCTAAAACTTCACTGATACGCAAAGACACAAAATTAATATGAGACCCAAATGCAATATTACTTACTATAAACACACGTGGACACCAGGAACTCAATAAGCACATTGAAAATACTGAAATAAAGACTTCAGACTTCACTGATTAGGTTTTTTTCTAACTTACTAACCTTCAAACCCTTGGATCTGAAAGTCATACTAAGTTGCTCCTCACTCAGGCATAGGAAGTCAAAAAAGGCACTTTGTTCCAAATCTTGTAATTTGCACATGTGGAACAGAGAGAGGAAACTGATCTTTGATCTAAATTTAATTAAATACTTCTCTCATTGCAAGCTTCTTCTCTCCTTACAGTTCATTCACTGACTAAGAAATTATTTTTTTTTCCCAGTCATTATCAACTTTCACAGCACTGCTAACTAGGCTTAATACAGGAAAAAATGCAGTGACCAAAGCTAATAGATATGAGTGAAAACGTACGTTGACATGAGATTCGTTAAGAGAGAAAGTATTTTATCAGTTTTCAAAGTAAAACCACATTCTGAGCATCAAATTGGCATAGAAGAGCCAGTTTTGGTGGAATTATAACGCTCTCCCCAAATGCTACATATTAACAATTAAAACTTCTCTCCCAACTTCTTTCATACAAAGCCGCAAGATATTCTGTGCTCTCTTCCATAGGGGTTTACAGCAATACATTTGAGTAATAATGTTTGGAAAAGAAGACTCCAGTATACAGCCCTCATTGTGCTGGAATGGTGGTGATGACTTTCCCCAGTTCAGTACAAATTTTGGAAGAAAAGAGGGCTGTCATGGAAATGCCAAACAGAATATGGTCTATATATCTTGTGGGGATCCTAAGACATTGGTTCTTGTAATTCATTCAACATTTCCAATAAAAAATCTTCTGTGTGCATTCCTTGAGTCCTATCTCCCTACTTCAGGGAAGAACATTTTACCTTATTTGAGTTGAATGAAAACATAGACCTTTTGTTCAGACACTGCTATAAAGAGGACCACAGCTCACCATGGAAGTGTTAATGATATTATCTTCATGGCTTAAAAAATTGAGGAACAAGTCATCTCAACTGTTTTTAGCATGAAGCAGGGAATTCTATTTATTGTGTTATATTAGTAAGGTCCTTAGAAGCATTCTCTGATAGCTAAACATTATTGTCATGTCAAAATAGAGCTCCCACACTCCAGACCCTTATTACCTATGCTGCACTCCTACTCCTCCCCATGTATCAACTCTTCATAACACCGGAAAACTAAAGTTATGGAAAACATGATCTAAAGCCAGAGGTGAAAAAACCTATTGTTTGTCCAAAACTTTATCAATTAATTAATCAGAAGTCTTAAAAACCCTTACCTTTAAAATTTGGTCTGATTCTAGCATCATATCCTGATGTCCTTCCCATCAATTTGTCCAAAAAATCTGAAGGAGACAGGGTCTGTGAGGGGGATTTTCCAGATCTTGAATCATGTTCTTTACAGAAAGTCGTCCTAAATAAATTATTAGCCACCATTAGCTAATATTTACCTTGTGTAGTATTCAAGTAATGGAGAAATTACAGCACTAAATAAAACTGTCTCAATTCAGTGAAGGTAGCAACTAGTATTTTTATAGAACAATATAGTCTATCTTTTATCTGAAAATCTTATTCTAGAAATAAAAATTATTTTAGGTGGTATGCATGAACATAATTTTGTATTTTTAAAAAGCCTTAGCTTGAAAAACAAATTAATTACAGTTTAAAGGCTTTAGAAGATTAAATTTACTCTTCACCCTAATGTATACAGCAATCTTAGAGTGACTTTGATATTCTATTTCATATCATTATTTTAAGTACATGTATACTGTTGAAACTGTATGTTTACACTGGTTTAAACTGGTCTTAAACTTTCAAACAATAGCAGGCAACACTTACCAAGAAACATTTAAAAATACTGTGTTTGTTAATGTTGCGAAGGAAATAGATAAGGAAAAAAAAAGATTTTTACAGGTGTTACCCAATAAAGAATTAAATCATGCTAGTGAGTTACTGGATTCTTCCATAACAGAGCAAGAGGGGTTTCAGAGTCAGTCACAACTGATCTTAGGGGAGTCTTATCCCCACTTAATGAGCATCAAATAATAACATGTATTATCACCAGCTAGTACTTATATACAAGCTCTTGGAATATGTGTGTTTCCAAGATTTAAGAGCAAACTTCTAGTACCATATCATGAATGTGAAATGTTGTGTACATAGCATATTATATATTGCAAGCACATTACATATTGCAGAGAAAGACAATTTAGGAGTTCCCCATGGTTGTTCCCTAGGGAGAAAGAAACTAGAATGAAATGGTCATATTTGGTGTGTGGAGATACACATTTAATAACAAAGCATTATCTTTATTCTTAAAGAACCAATTTCAATGTGCCAGTTTCAGCCTTATCTTTGAGCTAAATTAAAAGTAATTCTGACTCTGACTTAAACACTCTCCATTTATATATTTGCCCAAAGGGAACCACTAAGTTTCAAGAGTGTTTCATGGGGTATGTTTGTGCATTTTTATTCAAATATGCAAAGTCAGATACACATGTAATAATTTGAAATGAGAATCAAATATCAAATCCTTCATGTCTTTACAAAAGCACCAGAACTGTTAAAAGGCAAGGTGATAGTAAATTCTCATGGCATGATTCCACATGTTTTTTCAGGTTTCATTTATAGGGGGCGGTTGCTTCTTTTTGCTTTTGTCAATGACATGGTACCATTACAAATATATTTTTAATTAGATACCTGGCAGATGATATGTCCCACTTAACTACTAAAAAAATAATCAGTAAAGATAATAAAACCTGAAAAATTAATCTAGTACACTAATTTGGGGTATTTTAAGACAAATTACACCTGTTTTCATACAGAGCCCACTAGTTATGAGTTGTGTGGAGATCCCAAGCTCACAAATATAAACAGCTTCACTGTCACTGTATGAATACCTCATTACTCTTATAAAAACATGTTTGCATGTACATCCATCTGTATGTGCAGAGGCACAGCAGCAAACAGTATCGTAATGAATATCATTTAAAATCATATTTCGGCTAGTAATACTGACTTGTTTGCTTAGTACCACAAAAAGTCAACAGTTGGAGCAAAATTTCATTAAATGTCAAAAAAAAATAATTTAGATACATCTGTACTTTACGTGAGCACAATACTGGTCTGACCCAGGGTTTTCCCTAAATCAGAGGGCTGGTTCTTTAATTTCAAATAACTACATCCCTGTCAAAACTCGTACAATCATTTCCAAAGATTCAAGAGGAGGGAACCAAAGCAACTTCCTCAACAACCACTGCTGGGAGCAGAGAATTTGCATTTTGGAGGAAAAGGCAAAGAAACTGTTTTTAGCTATTGATATCCAGTGGAAAAAAAAAAGATCATTTCTTAGAATCAGAAAACGGAAAATAGATCACCCAAACTTGAGATTATTATTTTTTGTGTTTGTTACCAAGCAACGAGTCTCCGAGTGTAAAAGGGATACTCTACATAGAATGAACATAAAACACTCTCAAATACAGCAAACAAACTAGATTAATGTGACGTAGTATCTTTATAGTTAAGATTCACACAACCTTTTGACAAATATTACAGAGTGTTGTCACCTACCTGAAGTGGCTTGTCTCTAAGAAAAATGCAAACAAGGTTGTCAAAATTTTCACTAGCTGCCGGTTCATTCCTCCTGCTTTATGTGATGATTTGGAAAATATCCCAGAAACGATTCCAAAAAGATGCAGGGAAAAAGTAAGCTGTTGCTGCTGCCTAGATTTCCAAATTCAGAAATAATTTAATTTTCTTGACAATCAGGAAGAGAAGGTTTGGATCTCTACAAAGTGGGGGTAAAAGAGAAGTGCCAGTCCTTAGAATCATGGTCAGGTCAAGCCTAGGCTCATCTCCAGCACCCAGCACAAAAGAGGTAAGGCACCAGACACAGTCGTTCCCCCAACTTGCTTTCGGTGATGGAGGGGGGAGAAAAGCAAAAAAAGAAAAAAAATAAGAAATTGAAAGAAAGGGAAAAAAAGAAAAATAGAAGAAGAGGCAACCCAACTATGCGAGGAGCGTCAGGCAAAAGGGAACAACACGGAGAGCAGTTCTTTGGTCGGTATGTTTTACGTATTCTCCTCTCGCTTTGAAAATTAGTANGCGGGGCGCGGCACCCGTGCGGAAGGCGTGCGGGGTGTTTCTGCGGGCGGGGATGCGCACGTGTTTTGGCTGCGGGGCGTTTCTGGCGGGGTTCCCGCGATGCGTGGGGGTGTCCCTCTGCGAGAGGAGGGCTGTGAGTGCGGGGGTGTTGGGGGCAGGGGGAGGGCNTTTCCAAATTCAGAAATAATTTAATTTTCTTGACAATCAGGAAGAGAAGGTTTGGATCTCTACAAAGTGGGGGTAAAAGAGAAGTGCCAGTCCTTAGAATCATGGTCAGGTCAAGCCTAGGCTCATCTCCAGCACCCAGCACAAAAGAGGTAAGGCACCAGACACAGTCGTTCCCCCAACTTGCTTTCGGTGATGGAGGGGGGAGAAAAGCAAAAAAAGAAAAAAAATAAGAAATTGAAAGAAAGGGAAAAAAAGAAAAATAGAAGAAGAGGCAACCCAACTATGCGAGGAGCGTCAGGCAAAAGGGAACAACACGGAGAGCAGTTCTTTGGTCGGTATGTTTTACGTATTCTCCTCTCGCTTTGAAAATTAGTATTTATGAACGGTGGTAGAGCTACTGGGTCGGTCCGCTTTTCCCCTTTTTGGGTAGGGAAGCGTCGGCGTTGCTGGGGAGGGCGGGAAGGTGTGCGGGAGGGAGGGCTGGAGGGACGGAGGGAGCCGGGGGCCGCGGGGAACCCCGGCGCTGTGCTGGAATGATGCGGGCGGGAGCGCACGGATTCAGCGCTCGGACAGCTCCGCGCCCGCGCTGCGCATGNGCGAAAGGAGGGCTGTGAGTGCGGGGGTGTTGGGGGCAGGGGGAGGGCTGTAGCTGCCTGGTGCGTTTGTGAGTGGGGGAGTCACGCGTGTGGAGCGCGGTGCCGGTGGGAGGCGGGTGCGGGTGCGCGCACACGCCGCTGAGGGCGCGCAGGGACCGCGGGAGGAGCCGCCTGTCTCCGGGAGATTGTGGCAAGGCAAAGGGACCGAGCTCCCCTTCCTCGGTGTGGAGAGGGGAGGAAGGGATCTGGGCCCCCGAGTGGCTGAGGGAGCCAGGGTCTGGCTTCTCGTCCTCGACAAGAGGAGACTTACAGGGGACAGCGTTGATATGTATACATGTCTAATGCGGGGGGCGTGGAGAGGATGGAGCCAGGCTCTTGTTGCTGGTGCCAGCCGCTAAGAGGAAAGGCGATGGGCAGAAACTGATGCATAGGAAATTCCACCTGAACATGAGGAAAAACTTCTCTACTCTGTGTGTGACAGAGCAGTGGATCAGATTGCCTGGAGAGGTTGTGGAGTCTGTGAAACGGGAGATATGCAAGAGCTGTCTGGATGCAATGCTGTGCCGTGTACTCTGGGATGACCCAGCTTGAAGAGGGAGGTTGGACCACATGACCACTGTGGTCCCTTTGAACATTACCCGTTCTGTGCTCTTGTGATGGGTGCAGAGGAGGATGGTCCCTGCAAGAGGGGCTGGCCCCTCTTGTAGAAGCTACTTCATAAAGACCCAAGCGAGGGGGTGAGGAGGAGGAGCAGTAAAGAGCAGTCTGGGAGAGTTTGTGGAGAAACCAAAGGGGTAAGATTGTATGGTCTCCATTTCCAGTTGGTTTTACATATTCATCGTGTAGAGAAGAAGACAATGCAACAACTTACTAAGGAACATTTCCATCTCTAGATCCCAGCGTGTGGGTAGATCCTTTTCTTTTTATGTGTGGAGAGTGGAAGCAGGGGATATAATTACCAAGACCTCACAGATGGCCACTGCCGTAGCAGAGATTAGGCCCAGCTTTACCATTCTCCACTGTCATAGTCCTGTGTCCTTCCCACAACACTTCCCACAGCTTTAATTGCTCAGTTACAGGTCCTCATGTTAACCCCAAGCTGTCTTGGAGAAGTCACATCATTCAAGAGGAGGAAAAGCGTAACTATTCCCTCTGAAGCACAGAGAGTGGCCTATAGAAGCTCTACTCAACACACTGCAACCCTAAAACCATTTTGGTAACATGGTTTTAAATGGGAATCCCATCTTGCAGTGTCCAGGGCGTATAAAATGCTTTTTCATCTGCTGTTACTGTAATTTGCCTTCCTTACCACAACTAGTTAGTATCTGATTCTGTGTGCTCTGCATCTCCCTGAGAAGAAGTTGGATGCTTCCCATCCAGTTCAGTTTGTTCACACTGAAAAAGCACAAACTCTGTGTAAATCAAAATCAAATCTGTTTCAACAATGTGGAAATCAATTCCTGTGAAGAGGTGGCTTTTACCCATTCTACACTCCCAAAATAAACAAACTACTGTTCTTTCTTCAGTTTTAGGTCCAGCTGTCATTTTTAAGTCCAGCTATATTCTCCTGCCAGAGAACCAGTCCACCTGAACACTGCTTCACTTCCAGAAAAATATCTGCATGCACACATATTCCTCATATCTTCAAATAAAAAACCCTACTGCTTCATGACAGATACTGTTACCATGTTTGTAGTAATCTTGACAAAAAGACTTCTGAAAAGGAGTTGTTCTCTTCATACATTAGCAAGAATCAAAAACAAATTCTGTTCATAAAATGAAAGTTGTTGCATTTTGCTTATTTTAGTTTAATAAGGTAGGTTGTATCTCAAAAAAAAGTAGACATTAAAGAAGATGCATAAAATAAAAAGTATAGACATTTGTAGAATTAGTTGTGTTTGGAAAGGACCCTAAAGATCACCTAGTTCCAACCCCTCTGCCATGGGCAGGGACACCTCCCACTAGACTAGGACTCAGATGTCCTTGTTCTAGGGACCCCCCGAACCTGGACGTAGAATTTCAGCAGAGGGAGAGACTCACCTCCCTTGACCTGCTGTTCACATTTCTTTTGTTGGAGCACAGGATGCATTTGGATTTCTGGGCTGCAAGTGCATATTGCTGGCTCATGTCCAGGTCCCTGTCCACTAACACCTCCAAGCCCTTTTGCCCAGGGCTGCTCTTAATTCATTCTCTACTCAGCCTGTGGTTTTTGCTGGTGATTGACCCCGTCCAGTGTGGGACTTTGCACTTGATTTTGTCACAGTGTTCATGTGGCCCACCTCTCAAGCCTCTCAAGGACCTTCTGGATGGCATCCCTTCCATCCAGTTTGTCAGCCACACCACATAGATAGATGTCATTGGCAAAGTCATTGAGCATGCACTCTATCCCACCATCCATGTTTTTGTCAAAGATATTAAAGTCCACTTTATCAGTGATTCATAAGTAGATAATAGAACATTTTATGCACAAAAGATTGAAATAACTGGGAAAAGCAATCCAAAGTTCCATATGTAAGTGAAATCCATTACTGCATTCTCTGCTGAGTCTGTGTCAGTGCCATAAATGAAGGTCCAGTAAAAGAGAGGCCACTGAATTTGTGTTATTAAAACTATCAGTGTTTATCAATAGACATTGAGGGCTGATGCTGAATCACTGCACTGTAACGTCCTCTAAAGTCTTCAGTACATAGGTCTTCCTAGTGTCATATTGAAGAAGAGAGGTTGTGCTATGTCTCTTACTGTAGTGTCTCGTTCTGAAAAATAAAGCTCACAAAGCTACATCTGGAAATAATGGAATAGTGTTAACAAAGATGTGTTTCAAAGTTTGTATCTGTTCCCATCCAGATAGGAACCCAGTAATAATGTTGTATATTTTTACCTTAGGTTAAGGTAAATGGAAAAATTGGAAAGCAACGATTTCTATCAGCTGCCGGAAAAATCAATGTCTCTTTAACCTACACTGCCACCTGCTTAAAAGTGTGGGGAATCTCTGAACTGCTTGCAGAGTTCTTAATGCTGAAGTTACTGAATACTGCTTCCAAGGAGGCTGCTAATATGAATTTTGTGACATGACATGCTTTTAAAGACCTATAATTGTTCATTACCCTTTTTGGTAACTGAAAGTAACTGAACATTTCTGGAAGTTTTCTAACTAGAGAAAACCTACTTAAAATTCTCCTTTCCAAGATTTAGCTGCTATTGGCCTTTTTCTTCACTTCATGGCTATTTGAAATACTAAATGACTATATCTCTAAGCTAAATAAAAATCACAGGAAGTTCTTCAAAACATCCTTCCCTTAACTGAAGTGGGGCTTATGAAAAGCATGGTGAGAAATGTGATAATGAAAATTTTAAGAATCTACTCCCTCGTCCCTTACACCTCCAAATGCCTAGAGTCTTCAACGACATATTGCTCAACATAGTGGCTAAATGGAAGTGCCAAACAAAACTTTAGTAACGGTTGAAAATAATGCATTACTGATGTTTATTTATGCCATTATTCAAATATCTCTGCTCAAAATTCTGTGGGCTCAAAGCAACCATTTTCTCTAAACAGGGAGTTCCAGGACAAGCTCCTATCTATATTAGGGGGGTAAAGTGGATCAGATTTCAGTCCATCACCACTTTTTCATTAATTAACACATGCATGAAAAAGGTCTTGCTCTCATTCTTGCAACACAATTTTTCATCTTCCTCCCATGAAAAAAAAATTCTTTATATAGTTGGTTTGAGTACTGTAAATCTGCAAGCTGTCATTCATTGACAATTAGTGTTTATAAAATGCGCACCTGATGGAGAGAGATGCTTCACAGCTCTGCAGGGCAGGCAAAACCATTTGGGAGCACTGTACTTGGATGTACATGGCACTACCTGGTGTCCCCTTCCTATGCCAGAGCAACAAGCAGTAGAGCCACTGATGTGCAGCAGTTTCTGAATGAGCTGTGTATGTTGAATGGCACAGATGTTATTCTTTCCAGTGTCACTCATTTGTTATCTCCCTCAACACATTTCTGATAGAAGTGTGGCAAATGAATGAGAGTCAAAGACACCCACCTGGGATGGAAGGGGAGGCTTGTAGTAAAATGGCACAGGGATGTGAAGGAAGAAGAGACGGAAATGTTTTTCAGGTGAAAAGGCTAAATAACCCATCCCCAGGGTTCCCCAGGCATATACAAAACTCAATTATTGTACCAAACATGGCATATTGTTTCAAGTAGGAGCTAATTCAGACCAATTTCTTTATTCCACCTGAGTTTCTTAAACATTAGCTACTGGGCAGAAAATAGGACAGAATCACCCTGTTTCCATGTAAATGGTTTTATAAGAATTAGTTGATGGCACATGATTTATGTTTGCACTCTTTATGCATTTCTGAAAAACCTAAGAAATAGAAGAAATAAGGTCATACCACTTCCTCAAATTATGATAAATAAGGGATCCAAATGCATGCTTGTGAGGAAACAAAATCCATCACTTCAAAGATGCAATTAGTGTCTATAAGAAGAGAAAATTCAATATAACTTTCAAAATGGTATGTCAAATTATCATAATTGTTGGATGTTGGTTAACAGTGCCAAGTGTATTCCAATATAGTGCCAAATATAAATGAATGAAGAGTACAGTCTATGTAAAATGTGCAATTATAGTGAAGGCAAAAAAAGCCAAACCTAAAACTGAAGGTAATCTAACATGACTACATGCTGAACTAAGGATATGAAACCAACTGGCCTTGGTTTTGAACCATACATAAATGCATATGAACCATAACAAACATTTAATTTTGAGAACTCTGTGAGCAAGAAGTCTCTTTCAGTAAATTATAGTGATAGCCTTAGTCATATTGCAACAAGGCAATAGGCAGTTTTTCAGCTGTCGAATATGAAAACAAGTGATGTATTTAAAACATTTTTATGTCTGACATTAACAGATATAACAAAGCATTTGTCAGCACAGCTCCATTTTATATATTTTCAAAATAATTTCAAACCCTTTGTTCTTTTTCTTTTTTTTTTGTATTAATTGCCAGTGTACCTCTAAACTTAGAAAACCTCCGACATAAAAATTCCTTATTGCTGTCTATTATGCAATTTTTTTTCCTTTTAAATAAATAGTAAACAGAACTGGAAAAAGAGCATAATATATTTATTTTTAATGGAATTTCATACTTTAAATATGTTATTTTTTTAGAGTTTACATCGTATAACTGAATTTTGTTTTCTAGAATCTACAATATATATTACATATATATTGTATATATAATAATTTATTTTCATATTATTAAGCATATTATAATATCATTTCCCTGTGTAATTTTTATTTATTTGGCCACTGGAGACAGGATGAGAGGTCATAGTCTTAAGTTTCAACAGGGGAGGTTTAGACTTGATAGTAGGAGAACGTTTTTCACTGAAAGTGATCCAGATTTGGAATGGGTTGCCCACAGAGATGGTTGACTCGCCAACCCTGGAGGTGTTCAAGGGGAGGCTGGACGAGGTGCTGAGTGATATGATCTAGATGTAGATGTTAGATTTAGTTGGATTATAGGTTGGACTAGATGATCTTCAAGGTCTTTTCCAACCTTATCTATACTATGAATACTGTGAATACTGTGTTACACTGAAAATATAAGAAATATCAAATATACTAAATCTTATTTGAAAACTTGTTGTCTTCTCCATTATGGTCTGATAATTTTGCATTTTCTTTGTGTAAGGAATGACTTCAATTTTACCGATTGCCTCAAGTAGGTTCAGAAACTGGGTTTTGTCATTGTTATATTCCTGGTTTACATGATTGATAACACTTTAATCCTCGTGTGGTGCCAGTGATACCATTACAGAATAGGGGAGAATTTATACAAATAAAGTGAAAATGTCTGATTTTTGGAATACAGTGATGTTGGAAATCCACTTTAGTACAGTGGTGTCCCCACCTGGTGTGCGGGAGACCCGGGTTCGATTTCGGTGAGGGAGACAGTGTTAAGAGTTGGACTTGATGATCCTTGTGAGTCCCTTCCAACTCAGAATATTCTGTGTGATTTTGTGTGAAATAATGAGAAAATATGAATATAAATGTCTTTATACTTCAACCTGCTAATAAAAGAAGGCAGAAAGGTTAAAATGAGCAACTCATTCAGTTCTTGACCTTCAGCCTCAGTATGCGGTTCATCCTGAGAGAGTCTGTCAGATACGGATTCACAGAATCACAGAATATTCTGGGTTGGAAGGGACCCACAAGGATCATCGAGTCCAACTCCCAAGCAAATGCTTATGCAGGGATTGAGCCCACAACTCTGGAGCCATCGCCACAATGTTCCATCCATCTGAACCCAAGCAAGAGAACAAATAATAGTCAGAAAAAGCACTAAATTGTTCTTATTTCTCCTTTTGTGTTTCCTCCTGGCAATTTAGATCTGAATGTAAATCATTCCTAGCCCCTATGTGTCATTTATCACTTAAATTTGATAACATGTATTATACACTGCACATTTAAAGGAAGTAGCCAGAGAGAGCCTTTCCACCAAAGGCAGTCTCTAGTCATGATGAAAAAATCAATCCTAAAAATTAAACATTCCCGTGGTGGATTTCTCCCTCTCTGACCCGTTCTACTTCAGTTCATGATAGCCAGGAAGCAAAGAAGGTGTCATGAATTGACAGGATACTTTCCAGTGCCTGCCTTTTTGTAGAGTCAAGGCAGAGGGCAAACAGCAAATAACCTTGTTTGCTTCTGCGCATTTACACCCAAAGTATAGCTGGGAGAATTGTGAGCTATGTTCTTGTTGCTTTGTGTGTGTCTGGGCTTTGGATCACCACCCGTAGATCACATTACAGGGAAACCAATTAAAACTCTGGTTTTGATCTCACTTGAATGGAAACATCAGTTACAATTTTTAGAAAACAGTGCATCACATGCAAATTGTGATTACTAAGTGGGACCAATCTAAAGGAAAATCAATGGTTTGAACTAAGTTATGCTTATGTTTACTGTATATGAACCTGTACCCAACAAATATATTGTAAATATATGCCACTACCCACCTCCTTTGTTTACTTTCTCTGAGCTAACCAGAGCTATTAGAGACAAGATTTTCATGGTAAATCAACAGGTCATCAATTTCTTAGAATTTGGTAGCCAAAATGGTTATCTGGCCAGCATTCATTCATCATTAGTATTTCAATTATTTAAAGTTTGGCCAGAAACAGCAGCAAGAAAGAACTATATGAGAGTTTTATTTAATCTATGTCTGATAGCGTGACTAACAAAGAGCTCTGTCACATTAAGGTTATTTATGTTGTGAAAACTGGCTTCTGACATATACATACATGTATCGATACATGAAAATTCCATCACACTTCTTGCTTTCATTTGCAGTAATTACTTTCTGGCAGCTGATGGACAAAATATCTTACTTATGCTGTAGATTAGAGACTTCAGCAGACAGGAGAACTGTATGGTAACAATGACTAATGCTGCGCATAGTAATCAGTTTAATCATGTCTTCCCTTAATGCTTGTAGGCTGAATTTGCTTCTGTTCTCATGGTATTATTTTGTAAATTTTGGTCTTTGATATTTAATCAAGTATGCATTCTTCCTGGCTTGAAACAAAACAATTTTTTACCCCATTTAATGCTTATAAGTTTATTCAAAATAACATTTTTAAATAGACTTTACAATATTGTGCCTGATCTAGCCATAAGGATGCTGAGATCTTGAGTGGTGTAATCATGTGTGCAGACCAAAGAAAAGCTGCAAAACTTAATTTATTTATAAATGGATTACAAGAGTTTCTTTAAACTGATCTTTTAATTTTATATGCCTGTTGAAGAGCATGATGAAAATAATCATGGTACAAAACATAAGTGATGTAGATACTTGTGCTGGTACTACCTGACCAGGATTAGCCACTCTCCAACAAAGCCAAAATGCAGACTAATTTTCAGTACTGAGAAAATACTTCATCCCAAGTGATATTTGGGACACTTACCTGTGACATAAGAGCTACCATAGTGTGGAGTATGCACTAAGGTACCAACATCACAAAACCAGGGATACGTGCTCTGAAAACTAAATTTTGTGGTTTTCCACAGCACAGAAGTATCATTTCTGTTTTTTCCCTAACGCTTACTAGAGAGGAGTATCAAGAGCAAACGTGTGAATATGTGGGTGAATAAATTCTTTGCCTATATCTTTTCCACTGTTCTAGTTACTGGGAGGGAAAGTGTCTTTTCTACCTCGGCTGAAAATCTCGTTGGCTTCTATGGTGCAGCACAGAGAGGGAGAGAGTTCAGGTTCTGCATTTCAGTGACTCACTGCTACCTCTGCATCAGCCTGGTAGCAGGTAGAATTTGGGTATTTCTGTGATAAGGAACTTCAAAAGCAGAGAAAAGATAGAACAATGTGTTGGCTCCAGCTTCACAGGCTGCATGTTATTGGTATGGACATTCAAAATCAGGTTTCCCTATGAATAGAGATATCTGTAAGGTATTCTCTAAGTCGTTAGCAGTATTAGAGCTATTATTGTTTCTTAACTTTAAAACGTGTTTTCCTATGACTGCAATGCATGCTGTGGTGGGGTTAGGTTCCTGGGACCTAAAGCAATTAAAATTCTGCTGAATTATGTCTCAGTCCTCTGTAAGGCTGTGTGAGATCTAAAGAGGAACAGAAAAGAGTGATATATTTGTAAATGTATTGAGCTACATTAGCATGCTACATATATCATTTTATATAAAATACTTTCTTTGATTCTTTCTAGCATACTCTGAATAATAGGTAACACCAGAAAAATTACACAAACCACTATTTAAAACATGTTGTAGAAAATTGTATTATTCAAGAAGTGGTACATGATCATATAATTAAAGGCTATAACATAATGCATTATTCATTGCAAGGTAAAATGAAGATTGCCCATGCATTTCCTGGAATGATTAACCATGCAGGTTTGTATTCTCTCACCTTGAGTTTTATATGAAATTTTTATTAATCCAATAGTTGAAATTATCTTCTCATATCTGGTGGTGTTCACTGACAAAACCATGTAAAGAATGTAAAGAAAAAATTATTACAAAATAAATATTTTAGCTAAACTCTTTTCTCTATGGAAATTAATTAAGCAACAAGTTTCTATTAAACATTTTACCTGTATTATTCCTACTGCCCCAACAGGAATTTGGCTAATGCTATTAACCTGCTGCATTGAGCAGTGGCCTATAGAACTATTGTAATAAGATTTTATGAAGAGTTACCAATTTAAAATTTCATTCCCTCTCAGTGCATGTACATAATTACTGTTGACACCAATGTGAGTTACAGATTCATTACACAATACACACTGGGAGAAGAAAAAGGCTCCTATGGAGAATGTGGATCTGTTCACATCTATCTCTCAATTGTTTACACTCTAGGGAATAAGAAAAGGTCATTCTCTGAGGCTTTTCTCCTTTCCTGCCAAAGTATGAGACAAATTAAAGTCAATTGGAGATTCATTGGAGCTTTCAAACGTCATAATATTCAGCTTGTTAAACAGGTTTGCTTCAAAGCTCTTATAAACAAACAAAAAACCAAACAAAAATTAAAACAAACAAATAAACAAAGAAGGATCCTTCTTTGTAAAGCAGTAAAAACTTCAGTAAAGGCTGTTTATGCCAAGGTTCAGTCATCTCCACAGTTCTACTTTACGGTGAGGTAGATGCTGCCTCTTCTAAAGTCATCTGGTTGATGGTGTGCCTTAACAATAGTTCACAGAATCTGCTAGTCATGAAAGAATATATATTTTTCAAAATTGGAGTGACCAGCTTTTGCTACTTCAATAATTATTAGTATAAAACAGAAGACAAACAGAAAAAAAATAGCAAACCCAAAGCATATTTTAAAGCATATTCTAAAAATAGTAAGATTGTCTTGCAGCTGCTGGTGTCTGTATCAAATGACAAGAACAGAACTGATTTTTTGAAAGAAAGATGTTAATATCCTACTAGTTATAGTTATGGTGGTGTGGAATTAATCCTGTTAGCAACCTAAAGGTTGACATCAATACAGAAAGACAGCCTTCAACTTTACTTAAGCAAATCAAGATCCAGGAGTATTCAGCACCCAAAGTTTAGCTACAGAGCCTTAGTGATACACTTAGGCTCTTTTCATGATCCAGAGATGTACAGAACCTGGACTCCAGCATCCTCAGGTTTTGTCCTTTTCTCTTAATCTTGAAGTCTTCCAAGTTAAACAGGCTATTTTCAGTCTAATGTTGGGTGATTCGGCTACATGAATTCCACAATACCTTGAAACCTTGGGAAAGTATTTTTAGAATGGAATCAACCAAATCCTACAAATTATGGGTTTAATAATGGCATCAAGAAGAAAGCACAATTAAAAATACCTAGCCTGAAAATTTTTTTTGTTTCTTTTAAGGGAAAGCCTCCTCATAACATGAATAAAAGTTCCAGTACAGTGTTGAATACCCTCCAGCTTTGATCCAGCAAAACAGGATACAGAAAAGCTTTGAAGGCAGTGATGCTGCCACTGAGACTCAGAAAACAGCAAGTTTTCACCCAGGAAAAGGTAGCAACACTCTTACATCCTCTAACCTCTCTCTACTGGTGCAAGACGAGGCAGCTCTTGTGCCTGGCTTCCAGATCTGATGTTTCAACAATTCATCAGCCTTTTTAAATCTGCTCTCTTGGATGCCAACCAAAAATTATTTAGGATCATGGTTAAGAAAAAGAGTATTTATGGTATAAATGCAGGGGAAATACCACCATCACATCAAATGTGTAGGTATTCCATATCATCTTCTGAAAGAAATCTTGAAGGAGATGACAATCAATGTATCGATTTTCTCAGTATTTGAGCTCAGAATTGCAATTCATTTGAATGTGAAACCTTTGGGGACCTGGAGGCAGCCTCCTAGAAAACCTTCAGATGGCTCAAGTTACCATCCACTTGCCTTATGTTCTCCCACCCAAGCCATTTTAAACAGTGAATTTCAGCTGCTTCTTGTGAGTCCTCATGTACTCTGAGATACAGAAAGCTCAACTGAAGGTGGATAAGTTCTTCTGACAGCTACAGTTTCAGGACTGTGGAAGTGGAAATTCAGAGTATCTGTTGAGAAAACAACTTGTGTCTTTGAATTAGCCAAAAGCTCATGTGTTTCAGTTAACTCTCTATTCCTTCTTTATGTTTTAAGAAAAAATCACTAGGATGCTGAGATCTTCCTTTTGGTGGTATGATTATTTGGATTATTTTAATGTGGGGATATCCTCCAGTATCAACAGTGGTGATAACCCAAAGTAACTGGAACAGGAAAAAAAATCACAAATTTAAGATAAATAATAATCAGTGCATAATTCATTAATCATCTTCCATGTTATGCTTAACCCAGAATGATGATCAAATGTGCTTCATGCCAAACAAACATGTGATATACTAACAAGTTTTGCTAGCAATCTAATTTCATCAGGAGAAGGAAACTACCCTCAGTTAACAATGAAAGTTTTATACTGTTAGATTTATTAACATATTCAGTATCCAACTCATTTATGTTGGTCTGTATCAGGGTTTCTCCCCCCCCCCCCCCCACACACCCACGGGAATCTTTT